>NW_025575201.1:0-24906 GCF_020424385.1 Procambarus clarkii | reverse complement strand
GAGACAAGGACAGAACCAGACCCGCACCAAGAACAAAGCTTGCATAAAACAAACACAAACTCCACCACGAACAAAAACCATGACCAAACAACAACACACGAGACAGACAGATATACTGGCGAGTCATGCAGGGAGTTGGCGTCGACCAACACCGTCGCCAGAACAGTAAATTGTCATTGTAACTCTCCAGCTTTACACAGTGGAATTCAAATGGCGGCCTTATTTCCACAGGGGTCTTCCTCATCCAAGACAGAGTTGAATTCTGCAGTTTATATTCATGACGGTGAGGTATGGTATGAAGGTCCGAAGCATCAAGGGATTTACTCATGACGAATCTCAGCTATACTTGGAGGTATGAATATTATATTCAAGTATATACAGTATATACTTGACTTGGTATATGCCTGGCCGCTCAAAGCAACACAGCCTGGTGGACCAAGCTCTCACAAGTCAAGCCTGGCCTCGGGCCGGGCTTGGGGCAGTAGAAGAACTCCCAGAACCCCATCAAGCAGGTATAGTTCAAGTTCAAGTATGTTTATTGAGATAAGCAATAAATACATCTCAAAGGGATAGAGTAGCTTAGGCTATTTCTACCCCCCCAGGCAAGCAGGTATATGTGGGCCTGCGGGCCGCTCCAAGCAACAGCCTGGTGGACCAAGCTCTCACAAGTCAAGCCTGGCCTCGATCCGGGCTTGGGGCAGTAGAAGAACTCCCAGAACCTCATCAAGCAGGTATAGTTCAAGTTCAAGTATGTTTATTGAGATAAGCAATAAATACATCTCAAAGGGATAGAGTAGCTTAGGCTATTTCTACCCCCCCAGGCAAGCAGGTATATGTGGGCCTGCGGGCCGCTCCAAGCAACAGCCTGGTGGACCAAACTCTCACAAGTCAAGCCTGGCCTCGGGCCGCCTTGGGGAGTAGAAGAACTCCCAGAACCCCATCAACCAGGTATTCATGAGTCGGGGACGCAAGGAAGATTTACCTTAAATCACTGTTTATAGACTTGGAACGTTAAACGTTAAGCGTGAGTGGGGTCTGGATGAGTGAATGATAAAGACCAAGTCAAGAATCAAGGATTGGAACGCTGGATCAAGAATACGAGGATTGTAGGAGGATGAAATCTAAGCATGAGGGCTGGAGGAGGGATGAGAGTCTAGTATGAGGAGTGTATGGTAAATGTTGTTTTGAGTATAAGGAGTGTAGAGTGAAGGAGTGCAACTACGGGCTCACCATAGCCCGTGCTACTTGGAACTGTGTTGCAGGTAGCGAATCTTTAACAACAACAATAAGGAGTGCTGGAATGGGAAGACATTTGAGACATTTGGAGAGGATCGAACTGCCATCCCTGAGGGCTGGGATATTGAGCGGGTGTGGTAAAGGATTATAGAGTATAGGGATTGCGACGATTGTGGGATTTTAGGATTCTTGAGGATATAGTAGTAAGTAAAGAAGTATAAGGCATATAAGTAGGATGTACCCTTGTAGAGTATAAGGGAAGTACTCACGTACTCACCACAATCTCAACCCCCCTCCCCTCACCCCCATACTCACGTGCCGTGTACGAGTGATCATCAATTAAGTGGAATGCACTTACTGAAGAAGAAGTAGTGGGAACCACCTCCATCCACAACTTTATGGCCAGATAATACACACAAACTTAAGCATCAGTAAAGTCACAATAAAACTCACCAGGTATAGTCTTGCAGACGCCGGCGGCCAGAACCACACCTCACTCCCCTGTAGACGGTGATAGGTAAGGAGTGTTAGGTAAGCACATACACACTACCTTATTCCTCTTAATTAGGAAGAAATCCTCTTCTTCTTCATTCTCCTTCATCCTTCCTTTCTCTTCCTCGTTTCCCTTCCCCTAACTCCCCTTTCCCTTCCTCTAACTCTTATTCCACTCCTCACCAGCTTCCCAGCCCCTCACTACCTCTCCTCCCCATTCTAAGCCTCTCTCTCCCCATCCTAAGCCTCTCTCTCCCCATCCTAAGCCTCTCTCTCCCCATCCTAAGCCTCTCTCTCCCCATTCTAAGCCTCTCTCTCCCCATTCTAAGCCTCTCTCTCTCCCCATTCTAATCCTCTCTCTCCCCATTCTAAGCCTCTCTCTCTCTCCCCATTCTAAGCCTCTCTCTCCCCATTCTAAGCCTCTCTCTCCCCATTCTAAGCCTCTCTCTCCCCATTCTAAGCCTCTCTCTCTCCCCATTCTAAGCCTCTCTCTCCCCATTCTAAGCCTCTCTCTCTCCCCATTCTAAGCCTCTCTCTCTCCCCATTCTAAGCCTCTCTCTCTCCCCATTCTAAGCCTCTCTCTCCCCATTCTAAGCCTCTCTCTCCCCATTCTAAGCCTCTCTCTCTCCCCATCCTAAGCCTCTCTCTCCCCATTCTAAGCCTCTCTCTCTCCCCATCCTAAGCCTCTCTCTCCCCATTCTAAGCCTCTCTCTGACCATTCTAAGCCTCTCTCTCTCCCCATTCTAAGCCTCTCTCTCCCCATTCTAAGCCTCTCTCTCCCCATTCTAAGCCTCTCTCTCTCCCCATCCTAAGCCTCTCTCTCCCCATTCTAAGCCTCTCTCTGACCATTCTAAGCCTCTCTCTCTCCCCATTCTAAGCCTCTCTCTCTCTCCATTCTAAGCCTCTCTCTCCCCATTCTAAGCCTCTCTCTCTCCCCATTCTAAGCCTCTCTCCCCATTCTAAGCCTCTCTCTCTCCCCATTCTAAGCCTCTCTCTCCCCATTCTAAGCCTCTCTCTCTCCCCATTCTAAGCCTCTCTCTCCCCATCCTAAGCCTCTCTCTCTCTCCCCATCTCCGCCTGTCTCTCTACCTATATTCTCAGTGTCGCGCCCGCGAGCACGCTCCGATCCTCTTATCTAGCGTGACTTTAGCGAATAATCCGGCAGCTTGTACGCTAAAATCCTTGTAGGCGTCCTGCTAAGGTATTTGTGTACGCTGCAATACCTCACGTTAGTGTACTAGGCTGGTGGTGGTGGTGATGGTGGTGGTGGTGGTGGTGGTGGTGCTGGTGGTGCTGGTGGTACTGGTGGTGGTGGTGGTGGTAGTGGTAGTGGTGCTGCAACACCTACTACCAATCCATGGTGGTATGAGATGTGTAAACAGGTAACAGGACCCTAGCGGTAATGAGTTTCGTTAGGCTGGGAACCGGACCCCTGTGGTAGTTGATCCAAGCGCCCTAAAATAACCTTCTCACTTACCCAGATGTGTCGTGTAATGTACCAGCACTAACCCCCCTCCCCCCCTCCCCCTTCCCTCTACGACACACCCGAATATTCTTCGCGAAGTTTTCTCTTAAAATTTTCCAGAAAGTTTAGCTGCATAGTTCACAAGTTCTTAAAGCTGAACACCTTTACATTAACGTAATGGATTCCGTCTTTCACTGTGAGAGACGACATCAGTCCAGGGAACGTTGTAAAGCGTTACTGAAAGTCAGAGAAATGGTATTAAAAAAGAATTGAAAACCATTCATAAATGTTTGACTTTTGTAATACTAAGATTTGTTTCCCCTGTCATAATGGCTTGGCGTTTTCCCCTGTCCATTCTCTCCCTCCCTCCCTCCCAAAATTTTGGTCATTTTAAGGGTTTTAAGGTGATAAGACGGCAGGGAGTGGCTGGTACCTGCATGGGTGAGGGGGACTGTGGAACAACCATGGGTGAGGGAACAACCATGGGTGAGGGAACAACCATGGGTGAGGGAACAACCATGGGTGAGGGAACAACCATGGGTGAGGGAACAACCATGGGTGAGGGAACAACCATGAGTGAGGGAACAACCATGAGTGAAAGAACAACCATGAGTGAAAGAACAACCATGAGTGAGGGAACAACCATGGGTGAGGGAACAACCATGGGTGAGGGAACAACCATGGGTGAGGGAACAACCATGGGTGAGGGAACAACCATGGGTGAGGGAACAACCATGAGTGAGGGAACAACCATGGGTGAGGGAACAACCATGGGTGAGGGAACAACCATGGGTGAGGGAACAACCATGGGTGAGGGAACAACCATGGGTGAGGGAACAACCATGAGTGAAAGAACAACCATGAGTGAGGGAACAACCATGGGTGAGGGAACAACCATGGGTGAGGGAACAACCATGGGTGAAAGAACAACCATGAGTGAAAGAACAACCATGAGTGAGGGAACAACCATGGGTGAGGGAACAACCATGGGTGAAAGAACAACCATGAGTGAGGGAACAACCATGGGTGAGGGAACAACCATGGGTGAGGGAACAACCATGGGTGAGGGAACAACCATGAGTGAGGGAACAACCATGGGTGAGGGAACAACCATGGGTGAGGGAACAACCATGAGTGAGGGAACAACCATGGGTGAGGGAACAACCATGGGTGAGGGAACAACCATGGGTGAGGGAACAACCATGGGTGAGGGAACAACCATGGGTGAAAGAACAACCATGAGTGAAAGAACAACCATGGGTGAGGGAACAACCATGGGTGAGGGAACAACCATGGGTGAGGGAACAACCATGGTCAGGGAACAACCATGGGTCAGGGAACAACCATGGGTGAGGGAACAACCATGAGTGAGGGAACAACCATGGGTGAGGGAACAACCATGGGTGAGGGAACAACCATGGGTGAGGGAACAACCATGGGTGAGGGAACAACCATGGGTGAGGAACAACCATGGGTGAACAACAACCATGGGTGAGGGAAGGGAACAACCATGGGTGAGGGAACAACCATGGGTGAGGGAACAACCATGGGTGAGGGAACAACCATGGGTGAGGGAACAACCATGGGTGAGAGAACAACCATGAGTGAGGGAACAACCATGGGTGAGGGAACAACCATGAGTGAACAACCATGGGTGAGGGAACAACCATGGGTGAGGGAACCATGGGTGAGGGAACAACCATGGGTGAGGGAACAACCATGGGTGAGGGAACAACCATGGGTGAGGGAACAACCATGGGTGAGGGAACAACCATGGGTGAGGGAACAACCATGGGTGAGGGGTGAAAGAACAACCATGGGTGAGGGAACAACCATGAGTGAGGGAACAACATGGGTGAGGGAACAACCATGGGTGAGGGAACAACCATGGGTGAGGGAACAACCATGGGTGAAAGAACAACCATGAGTGAAAGAACAACCATGAGTGAGGGAACAACCATGAGTGAGGGAACAACCATGGGTGAGGGAACAACCATGGGTGAGGGAACAACCATGGGTGAGGGAACAACCATGGGTGAGGGAACAACCATGGGTGAGGGAACAACCATGGGTGAGGGAACAACCATGGGTGAGGGAACAACCATGGGTGAGGGAACAACCATGGGTGAAAGAACAACCATGAGTGAAAGAACAACCATGAGTGATGGGAACAACCATGTGTGAGGGAACAACCATGTGTGAGGGAACAACCATGAGTGAGGGAACAACCATGGGTGAGGGAACAACCATGGGTGAAAGAACAACCATGAGTGAAAGAACAACCATGAGTGAGGGAACAACCATGGGTGAGGGAACAACCATGAGTGAGGGAACAACCATGGGTCAGGGAACAACCATGGGTGAAAGAACAACCATGAGTGAAAGAACAACCATGAGTGAGGGAACAACCATGGGTGAGGGAACAACCATGGGTGAAAGAACAACCATGAGTGAGAGAACAACCATGAGTGAGGGAACAACCATGGGTGAGGGAACAACCATGGGTGAGGGAACAACCATGGGTGAGGGAACAACCATGGGTGAGGGAACAACCATGGGTGAGGGAACAACCATGAGTGAGGGAACAACCATGAGTGAGGGAACAACCATGGGTGAGGGAACAACCATGAGTGAGGGAACAACCATGGGTGAGGAGGGGACTCTGGAACAACCATTAGTGAGGGGACTGGAACAACCATGAGTGAGGGAACAACCATGGGTGAGGGAACAACCATGAGTGAGGGAACAACCATTAGTGAGGGGACTGGAACAACCATGGGTGAGGGAACAACCATTAGTGAGGGGGGGACTCTGGAACAACCATGGGTGAGGGGGGGGGACTCTGGAACACAAAAGCCCATCCCCCATTTTGCCGCTATATATTCACAAGTCTTTTATCCTGAATATTATAGTTCCTAATACCAAAACAATCACGTACAAAAATTAAATAATTCAAGTTAAGGATTTTTGTGATGGATAACGTAATACTTTTATTCTCAACCAAAGAACTGTAATAGTTTAAGTGTTCGCCTCAATCATCCAACATCAAGGGGACATTTTTGGCTCGTCATAAAACAGTTGAGGTATAAACATGTCGATTCTTGTTTGTGGCTAGAAACTCGCTCCGGAAAACTTGTACTTTATATTGTATGTAAAGTACAAGTTCAAGGAAAACGGAGGGAGGATGGGTCGTCCTCAGAGGAGGAGGAGTAAGCGGTCGTCCTCAAAGGAGGAGGAAGAGTAAGCTTCTGGGTCGTTCTCAGAGGAGGAGGAGTAAGTTTCTGGGTCGTCCTCAGAGGAGGAAGAGTAAGTTTCTGGGTCGTCCTCAGAGGAGGAAGAGTAAGCGTATCGTGCCTTGAAGGGCGGCCATCGGGAATTTACTGTTGCAATGATAATCCCATTGAGGGAGGGAGGGAGGGAGGGAGGGAGGGAGCCTCGTCAGGACGTAAGGAAGGAACAGAAGGAGGAAGAGAAAGAGGATGGAAGGGAGGAATGATGGGAAGGAGGGAGGAAATGAGGTAGGAAGTGAGGAAGGAAGAAAGGAAATAAGTTCTACTAGGCAGTTCTACTATAAGGGAGAGCTATGCATCCCACCCCATATAAGAACAATATAACCATATAAGCTCAGTAGTGATTAGTGTATACATATATACCAATATTTCTATACATTGTATAAACCACGAAGAAATTAACACCTGATGAATAAGGTGTGTAAAACCTCTCTCTATATATATTTCCACATACATATTATCTAATATAATTCTGACATACATTTAGTGATGAATCAGCCGCTAATGTCGTTTAATATATAAATAGAGTCGTGGGTCCGCTCAGGGATATCTTTGAAGTCCGTGAGCCCCGCGTCACTGATATTCACATGGTAATGTCAGGGAAAAAATAAATAATCTCTCATTTCACAATTTTGCTTTTGAATTCACACAAATTTTAGCCAATTTTCGCTAAATTTTTTGTATATACGAAATATATATATGTTGTGTTTTATGGAGTAGTTATGTTGAGTCGGGAGCCGGTCGGCCGAGCGGACAGCACGCTGGACTTGTGATCCTGTGGTCCTGGGTTCGATCCCAGGCGCCGGCGAGAAACAATGGGCAGAGTTTCTTTCACCCTATGCCCCTGTTACCTAGCAGTAAATAGGGACCTGGATGTTAGTCAGCTGTCACGGGCTGCTTCCTGGGGATGGAGGCCTGGTTGAGGACCGGGCCGCGGGGACACTAAGCCCCGAAATCATCTCAAGATAACCTCAAGTCTTCAAGGGATAGTTTCCATGTCAATATTGTTGATAGTTGACCTTCTATTTTATTGAGTCTTTAACAAATAAATAAAATAGCAATAATTAGCTCTTATCTTTTTCTTTGCTCTATTTTTTACTGTCTCTACCCGTCTTTAATTTAGTCTTTCAACGAGTTAATATTAACTCTCATAAAGTAATTCTGTAAGCTGAGAGCTGTTTGTGAAGCTTAACATGGCAAACTGATCTATTGTGAGCTTTCGTGTACATCAATACATTCACTTATCAATACATATTACTTATCAGTACATTCATCTCTCGTCGATAGAATCTGTATCATAAATTTACCAGATTTCTCGACTGTCTAATTACAAGAATGTTGATACTCTGAGTCAGGTAAAACATTAATGATCGCCGGGTAAGTTCTCTAACATGTAGAGACCTGAGTGATGTTGTTATCAAGCTGAACGTCTTGAGTTGTAATAGGTGTCTCCTGGCTGTCAAGCTGAACGTCTTGAGTTGTAATAGGTGTCTCCTGGTTGTCAAGCTGAACGTTGTAGTAGTTGCCTCCAGAACGTCATCAAGATAATGCCTCCTGAACGTCAACTGAACGTCCAGACTTATAATAGACGAGGTTGTCAAGCTGAACGTCTTGAGTTGAAATAGCCGTCTCCTGGTCGTTCCCGAAGGTGTGTCAGTCGATAAACCTCGTCAACAGTGTTCATAAGTCAGTGTCGCTATTTCTCCAGGTGCCAGATTCACGAAGCAGTTACGCAAGTACTTACGACCGTGTACATCTTTCCTCAATCTTTGACGGCTTTGGTTACATTTATTAAACAGTTTACAAGCATGAAAACTTGCCAATCAACTGTTGTTATTGTTATAAACAGCCTCTTGGTGCTTCGGAGCTCATTAACTTTTTAATAATTGTAAACAAAGCCGCCAAAGATTGAGAAAAGATGTACAGGTTCGTAAGTGCTTGCGTAACTGCTTCGTGAATCTGGCCCTGGGACTTAAGACAGCCGATGTAACAAATCCAGTGATAGGTGATGAGTCACAATAACGTGGCTGAAGTATGTTGACCAGACCACACACTAGAAGTTGAAGGGACGACGACGTTTCGGTCCGTCCTGGACCATTCTCAAGTCGATTGTGGGTCTCGTGATTGTGGATTACATTGTGGATTGTGGATTGTGATTGTGGATGATCCTGGGATTGTGGGTCACAATCGACTTGAGAATGGTCCAGGACGGACCGAAACGTCGTCGTCCCTTCAACTTCTAGTGTGTGGTCTGGTCAACAAATCCAGTGATGACGGATCGAATCTTGAGATCAGGAGTCTTGTGCTTACCATCCAAGAACCCGGTGAATAGTTTATGTCAGAGGGATCAATTGTTTCACATATACTTTTCTTGACCCTTTTGTCAACTTGGAATGATGTACCTTAATATTCTGTGTTTCCGTAAATACCTTTCTTGAGTTATCTTGAGTTATCTTGAGATGATTTCGGGGCTTTAGTGTCCCCGCGGCCCGGTCCTCGACCAGGCCTCCACCCCCAGGAAGCAGCCCGTGACAGCTGACTAACACCCAGGTACCTATTTTACTGCTAGGTAACAGGGGCATTGAGTGAAAGAAACTCTGCTCATTGTTTCTCGCCGGCGCCTGGGATCGAACTCGGGACCACAGGATCACAAGTACAGCGTGCTGTCCGCTCGGCCGACCGGCTCCCTAAACCACCAATTAACATGGCTCTTCATGCTCATTGACGAAGCCAGTTTCACCGGAAAGATCGTCTCTATTTTCACAGCAGGAAATATATCACTTCATGGGCCGTTAAAAGACTGTTACAGTGCCCCATAAATTGTCAAAGACATTCCCCTCTGGTACGCTGGCATCGACTGAGTCATCTCCAGTCTGCTCCAGTGATATTCCTCCCTCATCAACATTGACCAAATGCTCGTTAGACTAACCCCCTCCCCGGATCCCTGTTAATGAGTAAAAATCACTCTACAGACGATTCTCATCTGATGACGTAGCCAGGTTTTTCGGTTTAGTGTTAGAATTGTGTCCGAGGATTAATGTGTGAATTGGTGGTTTTCATCTAGGGGGGGAGGGAACTATCAGATCCTGAAGACTAATCTTCTTATTAACAGTTTCAAATTTGTTACTTCGGGCGCTGAGAGATATCTCAATGATGCACTTCTCACTTCTCTCTCTCTCTCTCTCTCTCTCTCTCTCTCTCTCTCTCTCTCTCTCTCTCTCTCTCTCTCTCTCTCTCTCTCTCTCTCTCTCTCTCTCTCTCCTCCCTTCGCATTAGTGTGACAGCTGCAGGGGGGGGGGGGGGTCCCAAGAGAAGATTACGTAAATTGATCCTGCTGCCTTCATCTGCCTCTGATGGCACCGAAGTATGGCACCGAAGCATGGCACCGAGCGATGGCACCGAGCGATGGCACCGAAGCATGGCACCGAGCGATGGCACCGAAGCATGGCACCGAGCGATGGCACCGAAGCATGGCACCGAGCGATGGCACCGAAGCATGGCACCGAGCGATGGCAGCAAAAGATGGTATCAAGAGATGGCACCAAGACGTCGTACCAAGTGATAACACTGGCTGATGGCACCGAGTGATGGCACCGAGTGATGGCACTCGGAAAGGTAGATACGAAAGAAATATTTACAAACAAAAATCAATAACGTGGAAAATATCCATTCCTTCCCCGACCCGTTATCTTCACCGCATCATATATCTTTTCTTAACATTTATTTATATATCTTTTTTTAACAATTATTTAAATCACCGCTATCATAATTTATGCTTTTCTTGGTTGGATATTTTTTGTTGTTACTAAAATACTTGTTGATAAAAGCACTATTACTTGTATCAACCGTGGGTAAAAAATTCAGTGGGTAGATGTACTCCGAACATCTTCCCATTGAATTTCTGCTCAAGGTCCCTTGTGTTGACCACTCTCAGATCATTCTTACTTTTAGGTGTCGCTGGTTCAACATTTGTTCAGCCGATATCTGATAACTATATGTGTCCACCTCTCTGTGCTATCTCTCTGTGCTATCTTTCTGTGCCATCTCTCTCTGTGCTATCTCTCTGTGCCATCTCTCTGTGCCATCTTTCTGTGCTATCTCTCTGTACTATCTCTCTGTGCTATCTCTCTGTACCATCTCTCTGTACCATCTCTGTACCATCTCTCTATGCTATCTCTCTGTACCATCTCTCTGTACCATCTCTCTGTACCATCTCTCTGTACCATCTCTCTGTGCCATCTCTCTGTACCATCTCTCTGTGCTATCTCTCTGTGCTATCTCTCTGTCCCATCTCTCTGTGCCATCTCTCTGTGCTATCTTCTGTACCATCTCTCTGTGCTATCTTTCTGTACCATCTCTCTGTGCTATCTTTCTGTGCTATCTCTCTGTGCTATCTTTCTGTGCCATCTCTGTGCTATCTCTCTGTACCATCTCTCTGTACCATCTCTCTGTACCATCTCTCTGTACCATCTCTCTGTGCTATCTCTCTGTACCATCTCTCTGTGCTATCTTTCTGTGCTATCTCTGTGCTATCTCTCTGTACCATCTCTCTGTACCATCTCTCTGTACCATCTCTCTGTACCATCTCTGTGCCATCTCTCTGTACCATCTCTCTGTGCCATCTCTCTGTACCATCTCTCTGTGCTATCTCTCTGTCCCATCTCTCTGTGCCATCTCTCTGTACCATCTCTCTGTACCATCTCTCTGTACCATCTCTCTGTGCCATCTCTGTACCATCTCTCTGTACCATCTCTCTGTGCTATCTCTCTGTCCCATCTCTCTTTGCTATCTCTCTGTGCTATCTTTCTGTACCATCTCTCTGTGCCATCTCTCTGTGCTATCTCTCTGTACTATCTCTCTGTGCTATCTCTCTGTGCTATCTTCCTGTGCCATCTCTCTCTGTGCTATCTCTCTGTACCATCTCTCTGTGCTATCTCTTTGTACCATCTCTCTGTACCATCTCTCTGTACCATCTTTCTGTGCCATCGTAGACAGACGAAGGCAATAAGCTCATGTTACGTTACTCTAAGGACGCCGCTGCGCTTGCTAATTCAATACGAATGGAGAATAAAGAAAGCAAGATTATAATACAATTCTTCTGGCACTATAATACAAAAATCATACAAATAATGAGAAGCAACTCTCAAGTTAAGATTCGGAATGGATTACTCACTCTTTTTGAGATTCATATCTTCCGTCTTACTAGATAAGCTCGAGGACGGGGCTGGCCGTCTTGTGGGGAGTAAATATATTTTATTTACTGTCAAACGTCCAGAGTCTCAGACATGAGACAGATACTGACAGTCAGTGGGATTCTTACACGCTACATGGTGAACAGTTTGTTTTGCTGCAGTTCCGTCTCTCAAGGCTGAGCTTTACAGGAAGTTTCTACCACAATACTTCAGTTGCAGTGTTGCTGACACGCTCAGACACAGCTACGTTGATTAGACGTCGCTTAATGGGGAAACAACGGTGTTCCCAACGTCTACACCCACCTACAGGAAACTCGGACCAGATGCAGGCGATGAGTCACAATAACGTGGCTGAAGTATGTTGACCAGACCCACACACTAGAAGGTGAAGGGACGACGACGTTTCGGTCCGTCCTGGACCATTCTCAAGTCGATTCAAGTCGATCGGGCCAGATGGGCAGGCCACTTTGTCAGAATGCCACATTGGCAGAAGAATCGATTCAAGGACTGTCTCAAGATTATACTCGAAGACCTGGACATCAATTCTTGGGAGTCGCATGCTCTGGACCGTCTACCTTGGAGACGCAAAGTCACCACAGTGGGGGGTGGGGGGGGGGGTCCGTGAGGCAGAGAATAGAGGCACTGCAGAGGCTCAGAGGAAACGCGCCGTGCGCAAAGCTAGAGCAACCTCCACGTGTACAGTAACACCCACACACACACTAGTGTCCCAGTAGGTGGGCGAGCCTTCCGGACCCTTATTGGTCTCGTCCTCCATCATCTGACACACCGCCGCCCACCTTACACCTGATATATTGAAGTCATGCTCATCTTCGACTCCGAAGGACGACCGCTGTTGTTGTTGTTAAAGATTCGCTACCTGGAACAAAAAGTTGCAAGTAGCACGGGCTATGGTGAGCCCGTGAAGGACGACAGTCAACAGGGAGCTGACCAGTAAGGGAAGTTGATATTTTAACATCAAATCACATCTCTGGGTCGGAAGCCTTCATTCAGCAGCATATATTTTTTGACTCTCTACATTGTCTTCCCGGCATGTGGCCTTCGTTTGATAATCATTTACTTACATTTAATTAATCACCGGATAACGGTGCGGTGATACGAGTTAAAATAGCATTAAGTATTCAATAATATGGCTGACCTGATCTGGAATTTTCAAATACAGCATTAAACAAGGCGGAGTCGAGACTCGGATAAATCTACATGATAAATCTACATGATAAATCTACATGATAAATCTACATGATAAATCTACGTGATAAATCTACGTGATAAATCTGCATGATAAATCTACCGAATTAATCACTTGAACTAATATTGTTGATGTGAAATACAAACATTACAGTCGTTCTTGACATCATTTCATAGGAACATCGTCCTGTTCTCATAAATGTTCACTAATCCGGCTGGCAAAGTCCGTGTTTATGAATGAAAAACAGTTTAACCCGTCCTGAGACTAAGTCCATTCCATCCAGCGGTCGACCCCAAAGACACATTCATCAATTTTAACATTCTGGTCGTTCAAAACAGGAATTGTCTCAAATATAAATTAATAGTATTAAATATTAGCATACTGTGCATATTTAGGCATTGATTAAGGTGGGTGTTTAGGTTCTGTTGGCGATTATTTGTATTTGTAGTACGTGGGTGAAGCATTTATAGCGTTGTGATTCGAACAAAATTCGTCAGTGAAGCACTTGTTCCGGATATGTTCGAACGTCAGCAGTTGTGAGTCGTGTGTAAACCGCTTTTCATTCATAAACAGGGGGTTTGGCGGGTGCATGGAATCACTTTTGGATCTTTGTTTGGAGGACGGGCTGTTTACAGTGTTGTGGTTCGAACAAAATTCGTCAGTGAAGCACTTGTTCCGGAAGTGTTCGAACGTCAGCAGTTGTGAGTCGTGTGTAAACCGTTTTTCATTCATATACAGGGGGGGGGGGGGGTTGGCGGGTGGATGGAATGGACGTTGGGCTTTTGTTTAGAGGACGAGCTGTTCTGCACGGATGAACATAATCTCAGGAGAGGGTATCGAACCTAAAGTTCCTGAGAATGTGCCAGATATTAGCCGGATCCAAACTTGCAGTCTTTTGATCACTTTTGCTATAATCTCTTTGTAAGTTTCATCTTTGAATTCATTATACCTTTAAACTCCTGTATAACTATGCCCTTATATTTCTATATAGCCAAGTCATGATACTTTGCTCATTTCCTGCACTTTCAGTCGCGCTCATCTGCCACTCTAGCGCTGTCTTAGTGAGCCGCCCAAGTGTTTGTGAAGACATTTACACCCCTTGATGTTATTTACTGAAGTTAATGTGCCATTTACAGATTCGATGATGTTATTTACTGAAGTTATCGCGACATTTACAGAGCCGTAATGTTACTTACTGAAGTTATCGCGACATTTACAGAGCCGTAATGTTACTTACTGAAGTTATCGCGACATTTACAGAGCCGTAATGTTACTTACTGAAGTTATCGCGACATTTACAGAGCTGTAATGTTACTTACTGAAGTTATCGCGACATTTACAGAGCCGTAATGTTACTTAAGTTATCGCGGCATTTACAGAGCCGTAATGTTACTTACTGAAGTTATCGCGACATTTACAACATTACGGGAGCAGTAAATGTCGCGATAACTTCAGTAAATAACATTACGGGTGTTATCGCGACATTTACAGAGCCGTAATGTTACTTACTGAAGTTATCGCGACATTTACAGAGCCGTAATGTTACCTACTGAAGTTATCGCGACATTACGGGGCAGTAAATGTTGCGATAACTTCAATAAATAACATTACGGGTGTTATCGCGACATTTACAGAGCCGTAATGTTACTTACTGAAGTTATCGCGACATTTACAACATTACGGGGCAGTAAATATCGCGATAACTTCAGTAAATAAGATTACGGGTGTTATCGCGACATTTACAGAGCCGTAATGTTATTCCGTGAAGCTGTCGCGACATTTACAGAGCCGTAATGTTATTCCGTGAAGCTGTCGCGACATGCACAGACCCGGTAATATTGACTCAAGTTGGAGTACCATCAACAGTGATGATATTTCCTGAGACTGGAGGGGTGACACGGGGTGCCGTGTCGGCCCAGACCGGGGGAAGACTTGGACGCCAATACCTACATGACAGAGAAGGCCCTTTCGCCGATACAATCTTCTGTCACTCACGGTGTGACGGGTTGTACCCTGGCCGGGAAATGACGACTTCCCTTCCCCCGGTTCGTCGACGGGGCCGGCCGGCCACCCAACCCCCGTCCGTTTATAAATTATGTCGCTTTTCGCTCGCATGCGCACTCGGGCTAAAAAGAGGACGTGATTGAAAATGAAATCGGCTCGCGGATGTGACGTACTGTCCCGTTTTCTGTTTTGGATCCTCTGGTAAGGTTAGGTTAGGTTAGGAGAGGAAACTTTCAATTAACGGTTTTCATGATGTTTTGAAACGTTAGGAGAACGTCTTGCCCTCCTAACCTACCAGAAGACCCTTAATTTGCTGTTTTTGAAAAAAAATCCAGAATTTATTTTCAATTATTTTTCATTTTCAAATTACGGCTTTTTTGGGCCATAGCGGATACGAGCGAAAAGGGACGTAATTTGTAAGAGGACGGGTTGGGTGTCCCACACCGTAACCACAACGTTTTGAACGTCGTTATGACGTTGAAATAGCGTAAAAAGTGACGTTCAAGTTGTACGTTCGCTGGAGATGATTACCTCTAAGAGACCTTTTGTTTGTTGTACGTATAGAATATTCGCCGCCGGTGACAGAAGGGGTTGGTATGTATGAGTAATTATTTATGCGTGTTTCTGATCTATTTATCCCGCTCTCTCTCACCCTCCTCCTTTAACCTCTTCTCTCTGTCTTCTCTCCTAATCCTTTCTTCCTAAATTTCTTGCTTTATTAAACCTTCTCTCTGAATATCCTCTCATCATCGTGTTCTTCTGTGTGTGTGTGTGTGTGTGTGTGTGTGTGTGTGTGTGTGTGTGTGTGTGTGTGTGTGTGTGTGTGTGTGTGTGTGTGTGTGTGTGTGTGTGTGTGTGTGTGTGTGTGTGTGTGTGTGTGTGTGTGTGTGTGTGTGTGTGTGTGTGTGTGTGTGTGTGTGTGTGTGTGTGTGTGTGTGTGTGTGTGTGTGTGTGTGTGTGTGTGTGTGTGTGTGTGTGTGTGTGTGTGTGTGTGTGTGTGTGTGTGTGTGTGTGTGTGTGTTGTGTGTGTGTGTGTGTGTGTGTGTGTGTGTTTGTGTGTGTGTGTGTGTTGTGTGTGTGTGTGTGTGTGTGTGTGTGTGTGTGTGTGTGTGTGTGTGTGTGTGTGTGTGTGTGTGTGTGTGTGTGTGTGTGTGTGTGTGTGTGTGTGTGTGTGTGTGTGTGTGTTGTGTGTGTGTGTGTGTGTGTGTGTGTGTGTGTGTTTGTGTGTGTGTGTGTGTGTATATGTGTGTGTGTGTGTGTGTGTGTGTGTGTGTGTGTGTGTGTGTGTGTGTGTGTGTGTGTGTGTGTGTATATGCGCGCGCGTGCGGGGGGCCACATTTCACCACCGGCGGCCCCCTCCCCCCTCCCCTCCCTCCACAGGTTACACTCGAGGGGTCGACGTCGACCAGTGCAGTCGAGGGCTCAATGGTGGTGTGTCGAGTAATAATAGCAACCTAACCTCCGCTGACACTGTCTCTCCCTCTCCTCTGGCAGTCATAAACACGTCCACCCATCACCGACTCCTTCACATTCTTAATGGTCCAAAAATATCCTCCATTTTTATGTGTTGTTATTGAATGTGAATTTGCTCGCTGGAGCGCTGCAGTCACAATAATAATTTGTTTCTACCATCCTGTTGCTACTAAATTCTTAGACTCGTTCTTAGAGGGGACAGACCTTTCAGTTTAATCTCGTATTAGTCTTGTTCTTTTTGCCCGAAAAGTTATGCGAACTAGTGGCTTTAGGTATTGTATGTACTAGCTCTATCTATGAATCCAACATTATGTTTGTAACTAATCCACTATGTAGGTACTTTTACCTGAAAAACATTTGATTTGATTTGATTTTGTTGTCTCTCCTGACACCCTCTGTCATTTCTGTCTCCTTCCTTTGTTTGGGATTAAGTTTATCTTCCAATATCGCTAATTCTGTTCCCATCTCACGTTTTCTATATCGAAATTCTGTCAGTTCTCACTGTCTTTTCATTCTCACCTGGCACTGTTCAGTACTCACCTAATTGTGGTTGAGGGGGTTGAGCTCTGGCTCTTTGGTCCCGCCTCTCCCGAAGTCCAGTGACTGCTTCTCTGGGTTTGAAACGCTGTAGTTCTTCTCCCATTTCGCCCACCCTATTTTGTCCTTGCAGTCATCTGTCGTTAGCTCATTCACTTCCTTCCATCTATTATCTTCTCTCTGGTTGTTCTATATCGACACCGCACATCTTCAGGTGAGTACGACGGGCTCACCATAGCCCGTGCTGCTGGGAACTTTGTGTTCTGAGGAGTTGAGTCTTAAACAACCTTGTTGACCAGACCACACACCATCTACAAGGAAGCCATCTACAAGGAAGCCATCTATAAGGAAGCCATCTACAAGGAAGCCATCTACAAGGAAGCCTTCTACAAGGAAGCCATCTATAAGGAAGCCTTCTACAAGGAAGCCTTCTACAAGGAAACCATCTACAAGGAAGCCATCTACAAGGAAGCCATCTACAAGGAAGCCTTCTACAAGGAAGCCATCTATAAGGAAGCCATCTACAAGGAAGCCTTCTACAAGGAAGCCATCTACAAGGAAGCCATCTACAAGGAAGCCATCTACAAGGAAGCCTTCTACAAGGAAACCGTCTACAAGGTAGCCATCTACAAGGAAGCCATCTACAAGTAAGCCATCTACAAGGAAGCCATCTACAAGGAAGCCATCTACAAGGAAGCCATCTACAATGAAGCCATCTACAATGAAGCCATATACAAGGAAGCCATCTACAAGTAAGCCATCTACAAGGAAGCCATCTACAAGGAAGCCATCTTCAAGGTAGCCATCTACAAGGAAGCCATCTACAAGGAAGCCATCTACAAGGAAGCCATCTACAAGTAAGCCATCTACAAGTAAGCCATCTACAAGGAAGCCATCTACAAGGAAGCCATCTTCAAGGTAGCCATCTACAAGGAAGCCATCTACAAGGAAGCCATCTACAAGGAAGCCATCTACAAGTAAGCCATCTACAAGGCAGCCATCTACAAGGAAGCCTCAAGGCATTATGTCGTGGCTCTGCAATCCACCATGATCCATAAAAAATAATAATAATAAATCCCAATTTCCAATTTAAGTGACAACTTTCCAGGAGTCAGCTGTGCAAATATCTGCCTTTTATATGTGGCAAGTTGCCACAGTTTATCATTCCGGAAAGCTGCATGAATCGAGAAGCAGGTAAATAAGATTTTTTTTCTCCCCATCTCCCCATCGGTAATCTTGTTTCAGACGTGTTCCGTACGTGTGTGTAAATCGCTTTGTAAATATGAAATATTTTGTTTCAGTAATGTTATTGAATGCTTTCAGTCATAAATCATAAGTCTAAATATAAATTTAGTCTTATAAACACTATTAGTAAATACTTTAACATTAACATATGGTCTTCAGCGTATGATGAAAATATCCCCCAAAGAGCACGTTAAAAGTGTAATATATTAGAGCACTAGGTCAAGACCACGACACCTCAGCTTAATATGTGAGGCCAGCTTAATCCGGAGCAGCTTAGCATAAGAAGCCGTTAAACACCATGTATTACAGCATTGTAGGGCAGCTTAAACCACGACGAAGCTCATCGTAGCAGCAACTGACCATGCTGATGCTGCGTGAGCTGAGAGAGCAGCTTAATACGATGCAATTTAGCCTGGAAGCGCACTGGGACCAGCCCACTCGCGCCAGAAGGCAGCATCTCGCCTTTAATATCTCGCCAGTCCCGGCTATTCCCGTAGTCTGCGCTACTGGCAACAGAAAACGAAGCTGCGAAGAGAAGAAGAATAAGAAAGCCCAATTAGGAAGCTGAATTGAGATGCGAACGAAGATAAGAGGAGATAAGGAGGATGTTAAAAGAGAGAGAGTGAAGAACGTTTGGATGAAGAGGGAGAATGATTGAAAAGGCGGAGATGGAGGAGAAGGAGAAAGAGAATAACAGGAAGGATTAAGGTACAAGCAGGAATTAAACAATTGGGAGATTAAGGAGACGAGGGCAGGAATAAACGAGGAAACAGGAAGGGAAGAGAAATGAGGTTCGCGAGAAGGAAGAGACAATGCAGGGAGGACGAGGAGAAATAATGAAACAGGAGAGAGACACGAGAACTAATTAGATAGCACAGAAAGTTAAATTGGAAAATAAATTGGAACGTACAAAAGTTTAGGAAGAGAAAATAGGGGAAATAAAGCGTAGAAGGTGAAACAAACGCTAAATAATAAACTAAGAAGACCGGAGAAGGAACTGGTGAAGAATGTGGAATAACATAGGAATATAAGAGGCAGGGACTGCGAAAGGGGGGAATGATAATAAATATTAGAAAGCCAATAACTAGGGGAGGAAAGAAAGAAGCTGATGATAAAGGAGGGAAGAAAGCGCGGATGAGAGGGGGTGAAAGGTGAAGACGAAGAACGAATATTATTTACGTGAAACAGAGTCAAAGCCGAGCAGCAATCCTTATGACGCAACGATAAATATGACGCAGTGATAAGAGGGACGCAACTATAAGAATGACGCAGTGATAAGAGGGACGCAAGAATAAGAATGACGCAGCAGTGAGTGACGCAGCGATGAGTGACGCAGCGAGACTGAGTGTGTGTACGTGCTCACTTAATGGTGCTTTCGTGGGTTGAGCTTCGGCTCTTTGGTCCCGCCTCTCAACCGACAAATCAACTGGTGAGCAGTTCCTGAAGCTATTGTCCTCTACCATACGTATGTACACATACGTATACACACACACTCTACACATACGTATGTATATATATGTGTGCACACGTGTATCACCACTACTCTAGCTTGTCCCGCAAAGACTAGCATCAGGTTTGTCCCCAAATATTGCATATATATATTCTGCCGTGTTCCTAAATCACTCATACATAACATACACAAAACAAGGCCACAAGTATTAAATAAATACAAACTGTACATGAGGCTTGTAGATGTACTCTGGTAGGTGATACGACCGTTGAATAGTGGAGCAATTACTGCCGCTGTTAAGCTAACTGGATCATGACACTACATCGTTAGTACATTGTTTAGTCTGGTGTTGATGAGTGATCGCATTAGCGCGACCCCCACGCTTCCTAATTGGTGTCAGTAATTAGTTTGCTTCTCGGTGCATAAATCACTGCTCGGTTCAGGTTATTATCGTAATAAGCGATACTAGTTACCCATCCCAGAGTCCCGTGCAATAGGCTAACACTGCCCCAAATACAACCATCGATCAAGTAGATCTCGCGGCGAATTTATACACAGAAATTTATTTGGGGCTCTACCACAAATATGTTCTTGTGGTAGAGCTACTTTTGGTGTCAAGAACCCGCTTCTCATGGTGTCAAACCTCTACTCTTGGTGTCAAGAACCCACTTCTCATGGTGTCAAGAACCTGTTACTCTTGGTGTCAAGCCTCTACTCTTGGTGTCAAGAACCCGCTTCTCATGGTGTCAAGAACCCGCTACTCTTGGTCTCAAGAACCTGTTACTCTTGGTGTCAAGAACCCGCTACTCTTGGTCTCAAGAATCCGCTACTCTTGGTCTCAAGAACCTGTTACTCTTGGTCTCAAGAACCCGCTACTCTTGGTGTCAAGAACCCGCTACTCTTGGTCTCAAGAACCCGCTACTTTTGGTCTCAAGAACCCGCTACTCTTGGTCTCAAGAACCCGCTACTCTTGGTCTCAAGAACCTGTTACTCTTGGTCTCAAGAATCCGCTACTCTTGGTGTCAAGCCGCTACTCTTGGTGTCAAGAACCCGCTACTCTTGGTCTCAAGAACCCGCTACTCTTGGTCTCAAGAACCCGCTACTCTTGGTCTCAAGAACCCGCTACTCTTGGTCTCAAGAACCCGCTACTCTTGGTCTCAAGAACCCGCTACTCTTGGTCTCAAGAACCCGCAACTCTTGGTCTCAAGAACCCGCTACTCTTGGTCTCAAGAACCCGCTACTCTTGGTCTCAAGAACCCGCTACTCTTGGTCTTAAGAACCCGCTACTCTTGGTCTCAAGAACCCGCTACTCTTGGTGTTCTAGAGCTATCAGAGGAAGAACTGATATTTTGGTTGGTGTGAGTGCAAGGTCGATACAATCATCTGATGAGAGTAGCAGGGAATGGAGGGTACTTGCCTTTGTAAATTCGCCAGTGTAAGCACTCTCTTCCTCCCATCATAACAACGTCCGCCATGACACGAGAGGCAGCGGGAGAGTGCCTCCAGTGAGGCATTGTGAAGCACTCGAGGATGGATGAGTCTCATTACTGAGAACTACATGTACTTGTGGACGTCTGAATCAGTTACACGCTTCTTAGACAGTTTATGCCTTGTTTAGCCAGGCAGTTTAGAGGTGGTTAAACTGTCTGGCTGATCATAACTAGTCAGTCACTTTATGACCGGGTAGCCCAGCACTTTATGCCTCTCCAGTGCCTGAATGTTTCTAGTTAAGTATTTGTTGAGACGTTAGTCTCTCCAGTGATGGAGAGTGTGTGTCTGAGGTTTCTCCTGTGTCGTTGTGTGTCTGAGGTTACTCCTGTGTCGTTGTGTGTCTGAGGTTACTCCTGTGTCGTTGTGTGTCTGAGGTTACTCCTGTGTCGTTGTGTGTCTGAGGTTACTCCTGTGTCGTTGTGTGTCTGAGGTTACTCCTGTGTCGTTGTGTGTCTGAGGTTACTCCTGTGTCGTTGTGTGTCTTAGGTTACTCCTGTGTCGTGTTTGTGATAGACATACAACAGGTTGTATGTGCCAGGGATTACACATATAACAGGTTGTAAATGTCAGGGATTACACATACAACAGGTTGTATGTGTCAGGGATTACACATACAACAGGTTGTATGTGTCAGGGATTACATATACAACAGATTATATTTGTCAGGAATTAAACATGCAAAAGGACGTGTGTGTCAAAGGTTAGACATACAATAGGCTGTATGTGTCAGTGGAGTAGATATACAATAAGTTGTATGTCTCAGGTGTTAGACATACAACAGGCTGTGTGTGTTAGGGTCAGATCTACAACGTGTCGCAGACCTGGGAGGAATTTTTCAGGTCGAAAACCACTTTCGTTGCTCCATTTTACGACGCTGTAAATACCCCGAGATCTTGATAAACTGCGATGCTGGAGAGGTTTTTAATTTGGGAATTTTAACAGCTTTAAAAGAATTCTGAAATCGAGAAGCTCCGATGGTGACATTTAATGACATTTTGCACAAATATGCTATCTTTCATGTCAGGAACCAGCCTCTTCTGGTGTCAAGAACCCGCTACTCTTGGTGTCAAGAACCCGCTACTCTTGGTGTCAAGAACCCGCTATTCTTGGTGTCAAGAACCCGCTACTCTTGGTGTCAAGAACCCGCTACTCTTGGTGTCAAGAACCCGCTACTCTTGGTGTCAAGAACCCGCTACTCTTGGTGTCAAGAACCCGCTACTCTTGGTGTCAAGAACCCGCTACTCTTGGTGTCAAGAACCCGCTACTCTTGGTGTCAAGAACCCGCTACTCTTGGTGTCAAGAATTTACTCAAGTAGAAAACACTACAATATGTAAACATGGCGGGTCAGAACACCACAATATGTAAACATGGCGGGTCCAGAACACTACAATATGTAAACATGGCGGGTCAGAACACCACAATACGTGGACTCGGCGGGTCAGGAAAACTGCTGAACCTCAGTAAACAAGTTTTCCTCGGCGAAATTCCTCTTTACCTCGAGTGTTCAGAGACTTGCGTAGACGCTCCGGCTCTCAGACCCCTGAAGTTTGTGGTCCACAGACTTCCTCTCAACTCCCACCAGACTTTGTTGTTCCTTGTTCATGGTCCAGACTTTGTTGTTCCTTCTTCATGGTCCAGACTTTGTTGTTCCTTGTGCATGGTCCAGACTTTGTTGTTCCTTGTTCATGGTCCAGACTTTGTTGTTCCTTCTTCATGGTCCAGACTTTGTTGTTCCTTGTTCATGGTCCAGACTTTGTTGTTCCTTGTTCATGGTCCAGACTTTGTTGTTCCTTGTTCATGGTCCAGACTTTGTTGTTCCTTGTTCATGGTCCAGACTTTGTTGTTCCTTGTTCATGGTCCAGACTTTGTTGTTCCTTGTTCATGGTCCAGACTTTGTTGTTCCTTGTTCATGGTCCAGACTTTGTTGTTCCTTGTTCATGGTCCAGACTTTGTTGTTCCTTGTTCATGGTCAAGACTTTGTTGTTCCTTGTTCATGGTCCAGACTTTGTTGTACCACTTGTTCATGGTCCAGACTTTGTTGTACCACTTGTTCATGGTCCAGACTTTGTTGTTCCTTGTTCATGGTTCAGACTTTGTTGTACCACTTGTTCATGGTCCAGACTTTGTTGTACCACTTGTGCATGGTCCACACCTTAGTGTATCACTTGTATCTGGCAAGTATACATACACCTTTCTCCTGGGAATTAAGGCTCTCCCTGATGAAGAAGGAATCACCAAACTATATTTTCAAGATGAGCGTTGATTAAGAGGACATAAGTGAAATATACAAGTGGATGAGAGGGTGAAATCAAGAGGAACAAGCCAACCTTGGATTAAGGGGCCATGGTACCCGAAAATCCGATGAAAAATGGAATATTTACGAAAAATTACGAAAAATACTACAACGTTCTGGCAACACTGTGGTCCAAACCGTTTAAATATGACACAATGAGGCTAGGTTGGATAGGTTTTTGATTGCATATGTAAATAAGCAGAGAAACTGTTCTGAAATTGGGTACCAGATCTATGGAATACATACTTTTCCAAGTAACGTCATAGAAGCCAACTCTGTGCAACGTTTGAGGCAACAGTTGGGCAATTATATGAGTGGGAATCTGCCTCTCTTGGGTTTACAGGCTTTAGGTAGATTGTTATACAGGTGCAGGCGATGAGTCACAATAACGTGGCTGAAGTATGTTGACCAGACCACACACTAGAAGTTGAAGGGACGACGACGTTTCGGTCCGTCCTGGACCATTCTCAAGTCGATTCTCTAGATTGTTATATTTTCTCTCGGTCGACTATGTACCTCGTTATCAGCACCGGAGACCACACTGATAATTGTGGCCCCAACACCAATTCTAGGTTAACCAGTTTTCCCCCTCCTCAGCGAGTAAACCAAACCCTCGCAAAGTTTACCAAGTCGTCCCCCCTGCACGAGGTAAACCCGGGCCCCTTCACAGGGTATACAAGGTCCCCCCCACAACACACCCACACGATGTGTAACACATTCCCAGACACAATATAAACCTCTTCTCATCCTCGCTCTAACCTGTTTAACCTCAGCCAAAGATCAAAGGTCAGAGACCATAGCCACAGGGGTTACCTATTTGGGCAATGTCTCTACTACTCCATTTGAGGAACTCGGCCTCTACACCCTAGTGCCGTTGTCATACACCCACTATTATACCTCTACACCCTCTGTTGCGCTTCTACACCCCTAGTGTTGTCTCGATACACTCACTGCTCGGCCTCAGAACACACTGGTACACTTCCACACACAGAGTGCTCGCTGTGTTCCCAATGGAGCCTGAATCTCCCCTAAGCAGTTGTAGCGGATGGATGTCTCGGCGTCCAGTGAGGCTGGGTTATCCTGAAGATGGATGCCTCAATGTCCAGTGAGGCTGGGTTATCCTGAAGATGGATATCTCGGCGTCCAGTGAGGCTGGGTTATCCTGCAGATGGATGCCTCAACGTCCAGTGAGGCTAGGTTATCCTGAAGATGGATGCCTCAATGTCCAGTGAGGCTGGGTTATCCTGCAGATGGATGTCTCGGCGTCCAGTGAGGCTGGGTTATCCTGAAGATGGATGCCTCAATGTCCAGTGAGGCTGGGTTATCCTGCAGATGGATGTCTCGGCGTCCAGTGAGGCTGGGTTATCCTGAAGATGGATGCCTCAATGTCCAGTGAGGCTGGGTTATCCTGCAGATGGATATCTCGGCGTCCAGTGAGGCTGGGTTATCCTGCAGATGGATGTCTCGGCGTCCAGTGAGGCTGGGTTATCCTGAAGATGGATGCCTCAATCCAGTCCAGTGAGGCTGGGT
>NW_025575200.1:50000-101748 GCF_020424385.1 Procambarus clarkii | reverse complement strand
CCGCCCGCCGCCACTATCCGCCACCGCCGCCACTGTCCGCCCGCCGCCACTATCCGCCACCGCCGCCACTGTCCGCCCGCCGCCACTGTCCGCCCGCCGCCACTGTCCGCCCGCCGCCACTATCTGCCACCGCCGCCACTATCCGCCACTGTCCGCCACAGCCGCCACTCTCCGCCGTACAGCCTCCCCTCTCTCCGTTAGTAAATAATTTTAATTGTTAGTAAATAATAAAAGAAATATAAATTATTAGATTTTTTTTACCTTCAATTGGTTTTAATATTAAAATTGAAAATAATAATATAATATAAAATATAATAAAAATAATATAATATAAAATATAATTTAATTTCAAGAAATTTAACTTTACACACAAAGATGTGAAAAGGGTTCAGATTATTGGCTCAAACCTTTCATAAGAGATTCATATTGGTATATGAATGGATTATGAATGACTCATGTTAGGAGTGTAAAGTTGCCACAACATCTCAAATTAGTGTTAGATACATATGTCTTGGTTATAAGTTTTGGAAACCTATTTAATTCCACACACAATATCGTATCTGATACGATAAAACAAACGTTTCCAATACTTTCAAATACTTTCCAGATATGTTGTGGCAACCTAAAATTGTTTGCTGGGCCAGAGGTCCCAGGGGAACAGGAAAGAGCCAAGGTGACGAGATGAAGGAAATGTTCACCCAGTTTCTGGAGGACATCAAGAGTGAGATGCAAGAAATGATGCAGGAAATGAAGAACGAAATAAGCAACCTGAAAAGAGAGCTGACAGCAGCAAAGGAGGAGATTAGAGCCTCAAAGAGAATGGTATCGAGGCTGAGAATCAGAAAACCACCCAGGGAGAAGGTGGTAATAGTTTTCTGGATGAGAATGCCACAATAAAAGCAACATTTGCGGAAATACTAAAAAAAAATAACTCTGAAGTAATGACTGCAGTGATGGAGGTGGCCATGAAAGCAGCCACCTCGCAGGAGGCGGCACGCTCCACTAGCCAACTGCTGGAAAGGAACAGATCAGTGGTTGCTGTGGGTATTAAGGAGCAGGAAGGATCTAATAGGACAGAGTGGAATGACAAGGACAAAGCAGCAGTGAATGAAGTACTAAAGGCACTAGACATGGAAGGGGCTGAGCATAGCATTGAGAAGGTTTTCAGGCTAGGCCGGTACAACAAAGACCGAGACCGATTGATAAAGATAGTGTTTGCAAACGAGAACACAAAAGAGAAGATCCTATCAAGGAAGAGCTCCCTGAAAAACGTGGGAAAATTAAAAAATGTATTCCTCCAGAGAGACATGACAAGGGAGGAGAGAGCCGTGGCGGCAGAAGCAAGGAAGAGGCGCAGGGTGAGAGGGGAAAACCAGGAAGTTACAGCTCCCAGCACAACACCCCCAGAGGCGAGGGGGGAACCCACAACCAGCTACCCAGTAACACCAGAAGGGAGGACAACCCCGCCTCCCTCCTCTGCATAGAAAACCCCTCTACCCCAAACCATCCCTGCCCCACTCAAATGTTCAGCCAAATCTCCCTCCCCCCACACCCAATCCCCACCCTTCTACCCCTCCCCTCCTCCCGAGTCCTCCCTCCCCCCTTTCCTTCCCGTCCTCCCTCCCCTTTCACCCCATACCCTCCCTGTCCCTCCCCCTTCACTGGATCCCCCGCCCCTCATCCCAGTATCCTCTGAGACCCTGTTATCCACCTCACAGGTCCTCACAACCATGGAACAGCCTCCCCCACCAGCAGAACACTCACCAAGGAGGCGATTTGAGAGGGGACAGAAGAAAGTGAGCCTCAAAGCGATGTACACTAACATAGATGGAATTACAAATAAAGCAAATGAGCTTGGAGAACTGGTACTAGAGGAAAACCCAGACATAATAGCCCTCACAGAAACAAAGATCACGAAAACGATAACAAATGCAGTGTTCCCACAGTACTATTATGTTATGAGGAAAGAGAGGGAAGGAAGAGGTGGGGGTGGTGTAGCTCTGCTGGTAAGAAAAGGCTGGGATTTTGAGGAGATGGATATTCAGGGCTGTGAAGGTTTCAGTGACTACATAGCAGGTACTGTAACAAATGGAGGGAAAAAATTATAGTCGCAGTCATATATAATCCACCACCAAATGACAGAAGACCTAGACAGGAATATGATAGAAACAACATGGCCACCATTAACATAATAGAAAGAGCAGCTTCTGTTGCTAGCAGGAATGGATATGGATTACTAATTATGGGAGACTTCAACCATGGGAAGATAGATTGGAAGAATAGAGACCCGCATAGAGGACCAGAAACATGGAGAGCTAAGCTGCTGGACGTGGCAACAAGAAACTTTCTAAGCCAGCACGCCAAAGAACCAACAAGAATGAGAGGAGAAGATGAACCAGCAATGCTTGATTTGATATTTACCCTAAATGAATGGGATATAAGGGAAGTTAAGATGGAAGCGCCCTTGGGAATGAGTGACCACAGTGTATTGAACTTTGAGTACTTGGTAGAGCTAGGACTTATCTCCCCCAAAAAAGAACTAGGAATCAAAAGGCTGGCATACCGAAAGGGTAATTATGAACAGATGAGAAGTTTCCTAAGTGAAATACCTTGGGACACAAACCTCAGAGACAAGTCTGTACAGGGTATGATGGACTATGTTACCCAAAAGTGTCAGGAGGCAGTAAACAGGTTCATCCCGGCCCAAAGGGAAAAATCCGAGAAGCAACAGAAGAATCCATGGTATAATAGGGCATGTATCGAAGCGAAGAAAAACTGAACAAAAAGGCGTGGAGGAACTTCCGGAATAACAGAACACCAGAAAGCAGAGAGAGATACCAGAGAACCAGGAAAGAGTACGTCAGGGTGAGAAGAGAAGCAGAGAAAAGTTTTGAAAATGATATAGCAAACAAAGCCAAGACTGAACCAAAGCTACTCCACAGTCACATCAGAAGGAAAACAACAGTGAAAGAACAGGTACTGAAACTTAGAACAGGCGAGGACAGGTATACAGAGAATGACAGAGAGGTGTGTGAGGAACTCAACAAGAGGTTCCAGGAGGTCTTCACAATAGAACAGGGTGAGGTCACTGTGCTAGGAGAAAGGGAGGTAAACCAGGCAGCCTTGGAGGAGTTCGAAATTACGAGAGAGGAGGTCAAAAGACACCTGCTGGATCTGGATGTTAGAAAGGCTGTTGGTCAAGATGGGATCTCACCATGGGTACTGAAAGAGTGTGCAGAGGCACTTTGCTTGCCACTCTCCATAGTGTATAGTAAGTCACTAGAGACGGGAGACCTACCAGAAATATGGAAGATGGCGAATGTGGTCCCAATATACAAAAAGGGTGACAGACAAGAGGCACTGAACTACAGGCCAGTGTCCTTGACTTGTATACCATGCAAGGTGATGGAGAAGATCGTGAGAAAAAACCTGGTAACACATCTGGAGAGAAGGGACTTCGTGACAAATCGCCAACATGGATTCAGGGAGGGTAAATCTTGCCTTACAGGCTTGATAGAATTCTACGATCAGGTGACACAGATTAAGCAAGAAAGAGAGGGCTGGGCGGACTGCATTTTCTTGGATTGTCGGAAAGCCTTTGACAAAGTACCGCATAAGAGGCTGGTACATAAGCTGGAGAGACAGGCAGGTGTAGCTGGTAAGGTGCTCCAGTGGATAAGGGAGTATCTAAGCAATAGGAAGCAGAGAGTTACGGTGAGGGGTGAGACCTCCGATTGGCGTGAAGTCACCAGTGGAGTCCCACAGGGCTCTGTACTCGGTCCTATCTTGTTTCTGATATATGTAAATGATCTCCCGGAGGGTATCGATTCATTTCTCTCAATGTTTGCGGACGATGCTAAAATTATGAGAAGGATTAAAACAGAAGAGGACTGTTTGAGGCTTCAAGAAGACCTAGACAAGCTGAAGGAATGGTCGAACAAATGGTTGTTAGAGTTTAACCCAACCAAATGTAATGTAATGAAGATAGGTGTAGGGAGCAGGAGGCCAGATACAAGGTATCATCTGGGAGAGGAAATTCTTCAGGAGTCAGAGAAGGAAAAAGACTTGGGGGTTGATATCACGCCAGACCTGTCTCCTGCAGCACATATCAAGCGGATAACATCAGCGGCATATGCCAGGCTGGCCAACATACGAACGGCATTCAGAAACTTGTGTAAAGAATCATTCAGAACTTTGTATGCCACATATGTCAGGCCAATCCTGGAGTATGCAGCCCCAGCATGGAGTCCATATCTAGTCAAGGATAAGACTAAACTGGAAAAGGTTCAAAGGTTTGCCACCAGACTAGTACCCGAGCTGAGAGGTATGAGCTACGAGGAGAGACTACGGGAATTAAACCTCACTTCGCTGGAAGACAGAAGAGTTAGGGGGGACATGATCACCACATTCAAGATTCTGAAGGGGATTGATTGGGTAGATAAAGACAGTCTATTTAACACAAGGGGACACAGGTGGAAACTGAGTGCCCAAATGAGCCACAGAGATATTAGAAAGAACTTTTTTAGTGTCAGAGTGATTGACAAATGGAATGCATTAGGGGGTGATGTGGTGGAGGCTGACTCCATACACAGTTTCAAGTGTAGATATGACAGAGCCCGATAGGCTC
The DNA here is from genome assembly GCF_020424385.1 of Procambarus clarkii. Classification (NCBI taxonomy): domain Eukaryota; kingdom Metazoa; phylum Arthropoda; class Malacostraca; order Decapoda; family Cambaridae; genus Procambarus; species Procambarus clarkii. The sequence goes on along the minus strand of NW_025575200.1, from coordinate 97,121 downwards.
AGGAATCTGTACACCTGTTGATTGACGGTTGAGAGGCGGGACCAAAGAGCCAGAGCTCAACCCCCGCAAACCCAACTAGGTGAGTACAACTAGGTGAGTACTGAGACGCTGAAATAAAAAACTGGAAGCCCTTGGGTCTCTGGTGACGTCAATGAGCTTGGACCCCAATTCCTTGAGAAATCCCAAGGCACTCTTGCCCCAGGGGCCATGCGTCTCAGACGCTATGGGAACAAAGAGGTATTGACCTTCCAGTCGCCTGTACTTGAGTGATTTTGCTGTTTCCCTGTGGTTGGCGGCCCCACCTGCTTGATCAGCTCCGAAGTGTACATAGGTGTCAGCCAGGGTGGATACACATGTGTAGTCCCACACCAACTGTCTACCCTCCTTCCATGAGTATATGGTGATGCCATCAGGGCAAAGTGCTGGGAAATCCGGGTTTTGGACCCCTAGGATGCGAGGTTCTCTCTCCGCTGGGCACCCAGCTGAGACGAGGCTTCTCTTGATGATGTCATTGACCTCGTTGTGTCTTGCATGCCAGCCCTTTGTGCTTCCGCAATGCAACCCATGCAGTCCGTATTGGTCTGCTTCCACCCTGTTGCAAATACACTTGTATTCAGTGTGAATTGGGGCACCAAGGCGGAGGGCCACTGCTACACGAAGGGATTCTGGATCTAGGCGCGTGCCCATTGCAGACATGGGTACTGCCAGGAGGAAGTCTCCTGCATGGGGGGCACGAACTGCTCTGAGGCGGGCTTTCTCCTTGTCTGATGTTGCGATGCTTAGCATGGCATCAGCTACTTTTTCCACTAGAGGGTGGTCCCAGCCGGACTGTTTGTGTTGTTTTGTTGGCTGTATAATGGTTTCTGGGGCTGCAAGAACATTCCACTGATTTGAACATTCAGTGAAAGCAGGATCGTGTATTCCTGCTGAATCTCTCAGGGTTGCAGGTAAAATGTCTCTGACGAGGTCGTGCGATGCATGAGAGGAGGAAAGGAATGCTGGTAGAGCAATTTGGGAGGCTGTGCGGACACCAAGGCCGCCGAGTCTTACAGGAAGGGTTGCTTGCTCCCACTGAGAGTCGTCCAATGGCAGGTTCAGGACTTTCACCAGCATGGACCTCAGAAGGGTGTCATACACATTTAACTTAGGGCTGCTGTAGGATGGAGAATATCTCAGAAAGTAGGTCAACTTAGGGAGAGACAGGCATCTTGTAAGGAGAAAGAGAGCATCATGGGCATCAATCTTGTCAATCCTGTCCTGCATTCTCTTTAGGTCAGTGATTTTTGCAGCCAGGACCTCCTCGATTGCTCGTGGGCCAATGGGGGCACCCAGGAGAGTGCAGTCCGGTGGCTCGACAACGAGAATGTCTGGAAGAGCATTTTGTATTTGCCCAGTGATGTCTGGGTTGCGGGAGATTATTTCACATTTGGATGCATTGAGAATGAGGCCTAAGGCTGCTCCCTGCTCCTGGATTTTCCTTATATCCCCCAAAATGGTTTCCGGAGTTCCAGCTAGAGTGCCATCATCCAGGTACTAGATGTTTAGCTCGCTTGTCAGACTATCAGTGACCTCTTTGATAGCTAGGCAGAAAAGGAGGGGGGCTAAGGGGTCACCTTGTTGGACACCTTCACAGGAGTTTATTTCATGCTCCCCAAAAAGAAGCTTAGAGTCCCCACTGTAGCACGATCGGATGAATGGGTAAAGGGGCCGGAAATGGTTGTGTACAGCCCTGAGGACAGCGTCTCGTCTGACTTGATTGAAGGCATTTTTGAAGTCAAGCTTTACTAGTGCCTTCTGGTCCGGGAGATCAACAATGTAAGCCCGCGCTGCATGTGCTGCAGCTTCACAACCTAGGGGAATCCCAAACCCGAGCTGATGAGGTTTCAGCAAGGTGGCTGCTTCCTGGCTGATAGATCTCACTGCAGCCTTAGCTACAAGGCGTCGGAGGGTGTTGCCAACGGCAATGGGCCTGATACCCCTATCCTTCTTCTTTAGAGCACAGAATGCTGCTCCATAAAAGACAGGCCTGATGTCCTCAGGGATGCCGCCAGCCAAACACATGTTGGAGAATCTGGTAAGTTCCACTAGAAGGTCCTTTGCAGCATCTCCAAGCACCGGGTTCAGCATTTGTTTGATGTGCTGGGGTCTTAAGCCTGTAAAGCCCCCTGCTGAACCTGTTGGGAAAGACATGGCTGCTTTGTACACCTCAGATTCTCGAACAGTCAAGGGTTCCATGCCAGCATTGTTTTCCTGGGGATCCCTGCTGCTGTCGGGGGCTCTGGGTGGATGTTTGTCTTGAAGAGCCTCTGCTGTCGTGGCATTCCTGGGGGCAGTAGTGTCATCGCTGGTCATGATTCTGATGGCACCTGTGGTATTGCCCTCTTCTATTTTCCTGGTGATCTGTGCTCTCATTTTGTGGTTCTCAGATGAGTTATTGTTGGTCGTCCTGCGGCTGGTGTTCTTGGCACGAGGGGGGAGGCGGACCAGGTTGTCTGCTCTGGGGAATTCATTAAGAGCTCTGATTACAGAGGTTGCTAATGACTTGTCTCTCCTGGGCGGTAATGCTAGGCATGCATTCCCAAATAGAAGGAGATTGTGCCATGCTCCAATGGTTCTAGGAACATTGTTGACCTTTGTCAGCAGACTGGTGAGTTTGGCTGCTGCTTGATGACGGGCAGCCTTGGGGATGTGGGGCAAGGTCCTGGTGGACGTCGCTTTGATTGCTTCAAGCAGATTATCTGCTGAAATGAAGTTGAGGGAGGTATTGTTCCTCGCTCCTGCAGCAGGTTGTCCATCGTCACTGCCCCGGGGCAGGCGCCTAGACCCTAGACAACCACCTGAATTGAGAGAATGATAGCGGACAGTTCCATTGAATTGAGACGATACCGTCTGTCACACACTTGACAGTTTCCTCTTGGGTGGCCATCTTCTTGGCTGGAAAGAGGCTGTGTGTCAGGTGCGACATGTGCCATGCCTAGATGTGATGACGCCTGGCTGCCCGCTGAGTGCACCCTATATATATATATATATATATATATATATATATATATATATATATATATATATATATATATATATATATATATATATATATATATATATATATATATATATATATATATATATATATATATATATATATATATATATATATATATATATATATATATATATATATATATATATATATATATATATATATATATATATATATATATATATATATATATATATATATATATATATATATATATATATATATATATATATATATATATATATATATATATATTAGTATATTTTGGTAGCAGTCTTTCCTGTAGACATATATAATTAAATATGACCGAAAAAGTAAGATTAATAATTCTAACATGAATTTTCTCAATCTTTCGTACATTACGCTTCACTGTTGGAGGTAAATAAAAAATCACTTCTCCAAAATTCATTTTTATTTCTAGTCTGACGCGACACAGGCGCGTTTCGTAAAACTTATTACATTTTCAAAGACTTCACAAATACACAACTGATTAGAACTTACGTATCTCTGATTTTATATCTACATTTGAGTGAGGTGGGAGGGGTGATGTGGCATTAACACAAGACAGAACAAGAGGGGATATTAATAGGGTATTAAAAGTATCAACACAAGACAGAACAGAAACACTGGGTATTGAATAGAAGTGTTTGTAGAAAGCCTATTGGTCCATATTTCTTGATGCTTCTATATTGGAGCGGAGTCTTGACTACCCACCTCAAGACTCCGCTCCAATATAGAAGCATCAAGAAATATGGACCAATAGGCTTTCTACAAACACTTCTATTCAATACCCAGTGTTTCTGTTCTGTCTTGTGTTGATACTTTTAATACCCTATTAATATCCCCTCTTGTTCTGTCTTGTGTTAATGCCACATCACCCCTCCCACCTCACTCAAATGTAGATATAAAATCAGAGATACGTAAGTTCTAATCAGTTGTGTATTTGTGAAGTCTTTGAAATGTAATAAGTTTTACGAAACGCGCCCGTGTCGCGTCAGACTAGAAATAAAAATGAATTTTGGAGAAGTGATTTTTTATTTACCTCCAACAGTGAAGCGTAATGTACGAAAGATTGAGAAAATTCGTGTTAGAATTATTAATCTTACTTTTTCGGTCATATTTAATAATATATATATATATATATATATATATATATATATATATATATATATATATATATATATATATATATATATATATATATATATATATATATTAGTATATTTTGGTAGCAGTCTTTCCTGTTGGGAGCCGGTCGGCCGAGCGGACAGCACGCTGGACTTCTGATCCTGTGGTCCTGGGTTCGATCCCAGGCGCCGGCGAGAAACAATGGGCAGAAGTTTCTTTCACCCTATGCCCCTGTTACCTAGCAGTAAAATAGGTACCTGGGTGTTAGTCAGCTGTCACGGGCTGCTTCCTGGGGGTGGAGGCCTGGTCGAGGACCGGGCCGCGGGGACACTAAAGCCCCGAAATCATCTCAAGATAACCTCAAGATAGACATATATTATTAAATATGACCGAAAAAGTAAGATTAATAATTCTAACACGAATTTTCTCTATCTTTCGTACATTTCTTTTCACTGTTGGTGGTAACTCAAAAATCAATTCTCCAAAATTCATTTTTATTTCTAGTCTAACGCGACACTTGAGCGCGTTTCATAAAACTTATTACATTTTCAAAGACTTTAGTTTACACATACACAACTGAATAGAACTTACACATCTCTGATTTGTTTGTATCTACATTTGAGTGAGGTGGATGGGGTGAGGTGGCATTAATAGGCTATTAATTTCATCAACACAAGACAGAACACAAAACAATGGGTATTGAATGAAAATGATTGTAGAAAGCCTATTGGTCCATATTTCTTGATACTTCTATATTGGAGCGGAGTCTTGAGGTGGGTAGAATATAGTTGTGCATTAATTGGCTGTTGATTGCTGGTGTTGACTTTTTAATGTGTAGTGCCTCGCAAACGTCAAGCCGCCTGCTATCGCTGTATCTATCGATGATTTCTGTGTTGTTTACTAGGATTTCTCTGGCGATGGTTTTGTTGTGGGAAGAGATTATATGTTCCTTAATGGAGCCCTGTTGCTTACATATCGTTAAACGCCTAGAAAGAGATGTTGTTGTCTTGCCTATATACTGGGTTTTTTGGAGCTTACAGTCCCCAACAGGGCATTTGAAGGCATAGACGACGTTGGTTTTTTAAAGCGTTCTGCTTTGTGTCTGGAGAGTTTCTCATGAGTAGGCTGGCCGTTTTTCTGGTTTTATAGTAAATCGTCAGTTGTTGTCCTGTTGGACGACATATTCGACCTCGAGACACAAAAGAAGGTCACTACCAAAGATACTTTGCAAGCAGAACTTATTGCGGAAGGAGGAAAGAATCGAGGCAATTACAGAAACACCATACTGTCCCCCGAGCTCAAAGCGGCAGCTAAAAGCCTTCGTGAGAACAAGGAGATAGTTGTCAGGAGAGGCGACAAGTCGCCAATATACGTCATTCTTAAAAAAGACGAATATCTGGCGAAAATGAACCTCATACTCTCTAACCAAACTAAATTCCAAAGGGTAACGAAGGACACTACAGCCGAATTAAAAGCAAAGGTCAACAATCTGATCGAAACTGTGAACGCCAAGAAATCCGGACTCCACCTGCCAAAGATTATTGGGGAATATAAACCTGGATATGCGTATGGAAATGTCAAGACACACAAGCCTGGAAACCCACTTCGGCCAATCATTAGCCAGATACCCACACCCACGTACAGACTGGCGAAGCGACTCAATGGCCTGCTGGCTCCTTATGTCCCTTGCACCTTCAGCCTGAAGTCTCCAAAGGAATTTGTTGACTTACTGCGGGGCACACGGGCCACAGGGATAAGAGCCTCGTTGGACGTAGAATCACTGTTCACCAACGTACCTGTGGACGAGACAATCCGGATGATAGCCGACAGAGTGTATCGTGATCCAGCCTGTACTCCTCTTGACATACCAGAAAATATTCTAAGGAAACTACTCCAAGCTTGTATTAAAGAGGCACCCTTCTTGAGCCCGGATGGGCACATGTATAGGCAAGTAGATGGGGTCGCCCTGGGTTCTCCTCTAGGTGTCCTGTTTGCAAACTTCTACATGGGTACCATCGAGCAAAAAGTCTTAGTCGACATGAACTTGAAACCGGCCATATACTGCAGGTATGTTGACGACATTTTTACACTGGTACCTGATGTCAGACATCTGCAGGAGCTGAAGGAGGCGTTTGAGCATAGTTCCGTGCTGCGTTTCACTTACGAGATGGAAAAGGATGGTAAGCTGCCCTTTCTAGATGTAACTGTCATGGAAATAGCGGAGGTTTCCACACCGCAGTCTACACTAAGGAAACGAACATAGGAATGTTCCTAAATGCCAACAGCGACTGCCCAGGCAGGTACAAAACGAGTGTTGTTAACGCATATGTCGACCGTGCTCTCAGCCACAGCTCAGAATGGAAGCAAGTCGATGAAGAACTCTGTAGGATAAGGCAGGTCCTAGTCAACAACGGCTTCTCCAATGGTTTCGTCGAAGACATCATAAGAAGGAAAGTGAAACGCCATGCAACCTCTGAAGAGACAACTAACACAACACCTATACCTCCTATTAGACTATTTCACAGGAACTTCTTTTCCACAGCTCATAAAACGGAGGAAAGGGTCCTGAAAGATATTGTTAATAGAAACGTTATCCCTACAGACAAAAATCAGAGGATACAACTGACGATTTACTGTAAAACCAGAAAAACGGCCAGCCTACTCATGAGAAACTCTCCAGACACAAAGCAGAACGCTTTAAAAGAGACCAACGTCGTCTATGCCTTCAAATGCCCTCTTGGGGACTGTAAGCTCCAAAAAACCCAGTATATAGGTAAGACAACAACATCTCTTTCTAGGCGTTTAACGATGCATAAGCAACAGGGCTCCATTAAGGAACATATAATCTCTTCCCACAACCAAACCATCGCCAGAGAAATCCTAGTAAACAACACAGAAATCATCGATAGATACAGCGATAGCAGGCGGCTTGACGTTTGCGAGGCACTACACATTAAAAAGTCAACACCAGCAATCAACAGCCAATTAATGCACAACTATATTCTACCCACCTCAAGACTCCGCTCCAATATAGAAGTATCAAGAAATATGGACCAATAGGCTTTCTACAATCAATTTCATTCAATACCCATTGTTTCGTGTTCTGTCTTGTGTTGATGAAATGAATAGCCTATTAATGCCACCTCACCCCATCCACCTCACTCAAATGTAGATACAAACAAATCAGAGATGTGTAAGTTCTATTCAGTTGTGTATGTGTAAACTAAAGTCTTTGAAAATGTAATAAATTTTATGAAACGCGCTCAAGTGTCGCGTTAGACTAGAAATAAAAATGAATTTTGGAGAATTGATTTTTGAGTTACCACCAACAGTGAAAAGAAATGTACGAAAGATAGAGAAAATTCGTGTTAGAATTATTAATCTTACTTTTTCGGTTATATTTAATAATATATATATATATATATATATATATATATATATATATATATATATATATATATATATATATATATATATATATATATATATATATATATATATATATATATATATATATATATATATATATATATATATATATATATATATATATATATATATATATATATATATATATATATATATATATATATAAATCACACTTGTCACGGCCCTGGGAACAATACAAGAAATTAAGACCACACTGTGGTACACTCCACAATAATCATTGCCAGGAATCACTGGCGTTACACATACCTGAGCGCACAGTGTTGGAATTCCACACCTGCAAGACCACACATGGAAATGATATCACTCCGTCCCATGGACGATCAAAAATGATTAAATACCACAATGGAATAATATAATTATTACATGGACATCCTCTCAGTCCTTGGCTAATCTATGTATACTCTGTTCCCGTGTGTACCCACACACACACACACACTGTACGTCTGTGTACACAAGACGTAAGTCCCTCTGGACTGACAAGATGACAACAAGGGTGATTATCTCCTCGCCCACACTTCACTCCACCTCCACAGGTGCTGCGTGACAATGTGACGGAACACTTGACCTCGAATTCAAGCTTTTAGAGACTGACTGATCACCAGAAATACACACATAAGTACTTACTCATTTATACTGCCGGCTTACACACCATTCCCATACATCAGGCACCCTGCTACAGGTGGCTGGCTTGCTCAGGGCAGCGGCAGTACCTTATGTGGTATTTTTTTCGTACAATTGGCGCGCACTCCAACCCCTCCCACTCAACACGGCTGAGTTCGCACCCTCGACCCACCGGTGAAGTGAAGCGTTCGTACCCAGGTGACGCGCACAATGATAGCGTCTTACACAAACATGGGAAATCTGCCTCAACACTGACACGAATTTCCCCGTTCCCATCGACTGCTACAGAGCCCTAGCAAGTCTAATCATCACTGGTATGGGATCTACGAGTCTGTTACTGCTCGTATGCACATTCCCCACGATCCCAGATCACTGTACCTCTACCCACTGTACACAATGTCTTTCTCCCCTCCAAGAGACGACTTCGGCCGGATTCTGTGACGACCGCTGTCGTTGGTGAAGCAGGAAGTGAAGCAGTTGGGTAGTCCAGCCACCACGACGCCCTATACTTCAATTTGGCCGAATTGAGTACAGAGAAGCGTCTTGACAGAGTGGCAGCTGGGTTCAGAATGATGCTCACATCGACGATCCCCGCGTCCTTCTCGAAATAACCAATGAGAGGAAGGCATACAGCGGCCTACCCCTCTCATCCAATCAGCGACGGTGTAGCATAGCCCCTAGGGCAGCTCCAAGATGGCCGACCAACATGGCGCCTCAAGATGTTTACTAAGATGGTGGCTGTTTCCATGATGACGACTCGAGCGTGGGAGGCCCACAGCTCACCCACCCCTGCGGCCTAGCTGTTCCCGCGCAAAGTCGAGTCCCGCTCCATGCCATACAATAAGATGATGCTATCGGCTCTAGCACTGTCCACAGACGTGTTACTCCGGCCAGGGTAACATTTCTGGACTGCTGATGACTGGGGCTCTCACATGAGCCCAAACACTAGATGTTTCGGTTGCTGGTTACCAAACTTAAGTCCGCCCACTTAACAAGTGTACTGGCTCCCACAGGCATAAGAGCACTATTGTAAGTGAGCTGGTGAACCATCTCCTCACAAATACCATGCTATGTATCCTCACAAACCCAATGTACCTTCTTGTAAATAAATAAATAAATAAATAAAAGTGCATTATCTGTTAAAAAAATTGGTTTATTGGTACACACAATGCTGATACATAGCCTTCCTGGCTTGGTGCCTTCTTTTGATAATTATTGATACACACAGTCAAGTTGTGTAACAGGCAGAGGTCTTGGACACAAATTTGTTCAGTGCTAAATGTAGAGGAATCAGCTGAGCATTCCTCAAATAAAATAGTCTGCCTCAGTTTATAAGGTAAATAAAATAAAATAAGCATTTCTCAAATAAGTAGCTGCCTCGCCTCACTGCCTTACTGCTGCATAGGCTTCCCGGTTTGGTGCCTTCTTTTGATCATTACTTATTGTTACACAGCCAAATTGTGTAACAGAAAGAGGTCTTGGACCCCTAATTCCCCCTCTCTCTCTTTTTAACAGGCCATAATAGTCCATATAGTCATAATTATAGATTTAATTATTCAGTGAGAAAAGTTTTTGAAGTTTTTACCCTTATCCTTACCTAAGATAATTTGTGCAGCATATTTTTCTTTTATGTCTCACCCAGATTTAATTTCAAAATAAAAAACAAACAAAATAAATTAAAAATGGGGTATGTTTAGCTAAGGTACACCCCGTAGCTATACTTATTACTAGGTAAACAGGGGCATTTGATGATAATAAATGCTCCCATCAACCTGTGATCATCACCTTCTTTCATATTTCATGTTCACCAGTGTTTATTTATTTAATAACTACTGGTATAATATCTTGCTATTATAAAACTAATTATACTATCAAAAAAGACATATTTACTATAAGTTTCAAGCAGAGAAGGCATATATAGTTAACACGAAGGACTCCTCTTGACGAAACTCTACAGCTAAAATGTTTTGTTTATAATAAACACGATCCTCTGTGTTGTGTAGTAGAGAAAAATTGAGTTATATCCAGTTTACGTAAAGCTACGAGTGGTCGAGCCCGTCCTTAAATCGAGATGGTGTACTTACGAAGATTTTCCTTCTTAAATACCTACCAGAATACCGACGTAGCCGCTACGAAGATGCTAAGAAGAAAAACATTTGTAGGTACGTACCTAACTGCTTCTTGAATCTGGCCCGAATTTACCAGCGAGATGATGGACCAAGTCCAACGTTTGCTCGCAGCGAGAACATCCGTCACCTCGCTGTATCATGCAATGGGAAACGGTTTGGTGGAACACTTCAATGGCACTCTCAAGAAGATGTTGAAGAGAATGTGCATCGAACAACCTAGGGAGTGGCCCAAGTATACCAACCCTTTGTTGTTTGCCTACAGGGAGGTGCCACAGACTAGCACAGGGTTCTCACCCTTCGAGCTTCTGTATGGTCGCATAGTTAAAGGCCCTCTGCAGGTACTGCGGAACCTGTGGAAAGACGATGACTGCACCCCTGAAACCAAGACGATGTACAAGTACTTCATTGATCTACGGGAACGACTGGAAACACCTGTCAGCTGGCACGGGAACAGTTAGTAAAGCGGAGTACCAGACCCACCGAGATGTTAAGGTTGATGATCGGCTGTCTGATGATCAAGTCGATCAAGTTACTCAACTGGTAGCAGAGTACAAGGAGGTACTCTCTGACATTACTAAAGTATCGAAGGTAGAGGGTTACCGCATACCTTTGCTAGAGCAGCAAGTGGTATGCACAAAACCATATCCTGTTCCTCATCACCTAGTACCACAGGTGAGAGAAGAACTGGAATCTATGATTAACGCAGGATTAATAGAGAAGTCGAACTCAAGTCCGATTGTGTTAGTAAAGAAGCCCGGGGGATGTGTACGCATCTGCCTCGACTTCAGGAAGTTGAACTCCATCATAGAGTTTGATGCTGAACCGATGTTCAACCAAAATGAGATCTTCTCGAGGTTAGCTTCCAGTTGCTATTTCTCCAATCTTGATCTGACAAAAGGATTTTGGCAGATTCCACTAGATAAAGTCAGTAAGCGCTTCACTGCCTTCATGACAAGCGAAGGTCTCTTTCAGTTCACAGTCCTCCCGTTTGGACTGGTGAACGCCCCAACCGTGTTCAACAGAACTATGCGCAAGGTCTTGGGGGAATTACTGGAGTAGAAGTGTTCGTGGACGATGTGCTCATCCACTCTGCTACGTGGGAAGAACATCTGACCTTGCTCAGTCAGGTGTTTGCAAGAACACAAGAAGTAGGAATGGTTGCAAAACCCACTAAGTGTGAGTTGGGGTGCAAGGAAGTCATGTACCTTCGTCACATGATAGGGGGAAGGGCTCAACAGGCCGAAGCCTGAGAAGATCACCAAGATCAGTGAAGCCGCTCAGCCCACCACCAAGATTTAGGTTAAGTCATTCCTGGGAATTACAGGGTACTATAGAACTATAATTCATTCCCAATTTCACGTCTGTTGCAACTCCGCTAACCAACCTAACCAAGAAGAGTGCACCTGTTAGAGTATGTTGGACAGAAATGGAGACCTCAGCATTCTTGACGCTCAAGAGGAAGCTAACCTATCTTCAGCCTACCAGATTCTACCAGGAAGTACATCCTATGGACAGATGCCTCAAATACAGGTATTGGTGCTGTGCTCAGTCAAAAGTATGACGGTGAAATCTGGCCAGTTGCGTACTCCAGTCGTAAATTGAGCTATGCTGAGCAGAAGTATTCTACTGTAGAAAAGGAACTCCTTGCCACTGTTGTGGGAGTAAGGAAATTCGACAAGTATCTCTACGGTAAATTCTTCGCGTTTCAAGTAGATCACCAACAAGCCACATCAGCACGCTCAAAAACGCAAACCCTAGAATAATGCGCTGGGTGTTGTTCCTTCAATAGTTCACATTCCGCGTGGTTTACATAAAGGGAGCCGACAATGTAGGTGTTGATTGGTTGAGTAGATCAAGGGTGATCAACGAAACGTCGAGCAAGGAAATGCAAAACTAATCACCGACACTGGTTCCCAGTGTGCTTCTGATGTGTCAGGCCTGACACAGGCTGCGAGAGGTGGTGGAGGGACTAGTGACAGTGAGGGTTTCGAGGCATCGGGAAGAACAAGGGCTGGAGCTACATCTTCCAATAGTGCCTGCTCAAGACCTGAAAATACAGCCACAGGTTACACGGTGATAGAAGAAATTCCTCACTTAACAGAAGGGAACAGTCTAGAAGAGGACCAACCCCGCCTAGCAATATAGAAGACGAGATCCGCTCGACCCAGCCGCACCACGTGTACTCAGGGTAGGTGCACAACCCGTCTTCTTAAAATAACGTCACTTTTGGCTCGTATGCGCACTATGGCCAAATTTGGACGTAATTTGAAATGAAATCGACTCACAAAAGTGACGTACTGTCCCATTTTATGTTTGAGTTGTCCGGCCTACTCGGTAAGGTTAGAAGAGGAAACTTTCAATTAACGTTTTTCATAACGTTTTGAAACTTTATGAGAATTTCCTGCCCACCTAACCTACCAGAGGACCCTTAACTTACTGTTGTTGAAAAAAATCCCTAATTTATTTTCCTTTTTTTTCATTTTCAAATTACGTCCACTTTCGGTCATACGAGCAGACGGCCAAAAGCGATGTTATTTTTAAGAGGACAGGTTGTCACAGGTTAGAACGAGTCGCCACTCTGTGGATCTCGCTCTTTGGTTGAGGAGGAGGGTGATGTGAGAGTATGATCTCTCAAGATTCTCCCATAGCTGACTTGAATGGCTCATTGCAGTGCACAGTGCACCTAGTCATGCACAAGGCCCTATCTCTTTTAACCCTGGATAGAAACTGTCATGTCGGGTGTCCCCAAGATGCCCACATATTCAGGAATACTTGTATCATGAGGAGGCTGCCGAATGCCCAAGGGGAAATTAGATAAAGAGGAATTAAACATCCATGCTATAGAGTCAAGGCGTTCACAGCTGGAAGGTACCAAGGCGTGGGGAAGAGAGGGGACGCCAGGGAGGGGAGAGATAAGCTCTGGTCTCTGGGGTCAATCTCAACCAGTGCGAAGAAGAATAACAACAGTGACGTAGTCGGGGCGTGGTCATGACGTCACTCTTCTACCCATCATGTAACGATCAATATCATTGGTTCCGGCCCTTTTGCTGCAACGCCATTGGTTACTTGGTAGACTTGCTGTTTGTGCCCTGAGGAAGCGTGCAACCCTTTGCAAGGTTATTCTCATGAGTAACTTTGTATGTGATTGACGTGACCTTCTGTCTATCGGCCAATTAGACAGAACACACCGTCCGATCCTCACCATCAAGTTAAACTTTGCGTTCTGCTCGATATACCAGCACTTGCCCAAAATCGCGACCGTGACTATATTGTTTAGACATCTTCTAAAAAGTCTGTGAATCACCAGCGAAACAGACTGGTATCTGGTAACATATGTGAGATTGAGATCGTCTGTGAGTAACTCAGTGGTCTAGAGTGAAGTGTCGCCGACTAAGTAATCTGTGTGAGATTTTATCACAGTGTACCTACATGGTACAATATAACTGTAGTCGCCGCCGTCACTCAGTCCAGAGCGTGTAGCCAGTTGCCACTCACCCTGCCTCACTGTTCTACGTGACGTCACCGCCATGACACCCTTACTCACGCGGCAGTGCCATCACGGGCGTGTGTGTCTGTTATAGACATACAGCATGCGCTCCTGCGAGCACCCCGCCGTGTCAAGTACGGTCGTGTGGGCAAAGTGTTCTCACGTCGTAACGAGTGAACTCAGCTGTCAGGCCACCTACGAGGTCTTGCATGAATGTGTATGAGTTAGTGAATGAGAGAGATAGCCATACCTGTAAGTACAAGATCTTGTTTCTTTATTAAGTGTCTGTTTCTGTGTTGGTCTGAGTGGTCAATTACAGTTCTCACCTCATACCTGACACAGGTATAGGTGGAGACCAAGACACATGACGGTGTATGTGTGTTTATCTGTGTGGTATCACGACATTACACTCGTCTGCGAACGTGAGCTTCACATACTCCACACATTTAGTTATTGTGTGACATAATTATTGTGCATGATTATTGCCTGTCCCATATACAGTGCATTGTTGATTTATTGTGCATCATCATTACTTGAGTATTTTGCTAGAACTCCTGTGACAGTTTGCACATCGGCAGTTAGGTTTGCTGTGTTAATGATTGGCTGTCCGTTGTGTTAAGTTAGGTTTTTCTCCACGAGTGGATCAGAATCGATTAGTTAGACGTCAAGAGATAATAGCCCGTCAAGATAATAATAACTAATACAATAATAGCCTTGCTGATACTAGTGTAAAGAAAATCAAGCACTCATTGTGTTAGTGGTTAAGTTTGTAAATAAACTACTGTTAAGCATTATGCGGTGTTTCCGTTGAACTACTTCTGAATACTGCCATCACTATTACTTAAGCCTTCAGCCCCAGGTGTCTTCAACACCGAGTTAACTATTATTCACTAAACTATCAATTTGTGATGACGACCCTAGGAGTCCCTTAAAGTATTTCAAGCATTGAGGAGATTCCCACGACCAACGAGGATCAGTACCAGGTGAGGCAAGTCTGAGAGGAGACCATGAAGAACTAACTCGACCTTGCTCCCAGGCCCTGTATGGCTACTCTCGTATTTTCTCTGCTGGATTCCGACAGCTTCGTGAAGCGCCTGCCATATGCACATTGGTGACGTTGCACTCATTGCAGTCGGGGAAGCAAAGTAGAAAACCCCACACGGTATATGGTTCACTATCGCCCAGAGGATGGGTTTGGGGTCCACTCCTGCCCAGAGGATGGGTATATGGTCCTCTACCGTCCATAAAATTGATATATAGTCCACTACCGCCCAGAAGATGGGTATATGGTCCACTATCACCCAGAGAATTGGTATGGGGTCCACTTTCACCACGAGGATGGATATATGGTCCACTATTGTCCAGAGGATGGGTATATGGTCCATTATTGCCCAGAGGATGGTTATGGGATCCATTATCGCTCAGAGGATGGGTAGCTGCTGGACCAGCCACCCATCAACCGGCGAGCTTTAACATTCAGGCCACGACGTTCCCAGTGCTACCCAACACATCTGCTTCACTGATGTCCGGCCCAGTCCAGCCCCCCTCCCCACACCGAGCCCAGCCCACCACCACACCAACCAACCAATCAGCGGCCTCAACCACCACCGCTCTAATCCCTGTACTGATTAACCTTGCCGAGAAGCTGGCAGGGACAGACGTTACAAAGTATGTAACCATACTCAACAGGCTACTAGAGACAAATGGTCTACCGAAGATGTCGGTCCCAGAGGACCCATTACAGACTCCACAACCTACAATCACTCAAGCAGAACAGATCCCAACACCAGCAGCAATTGTAGCAACAGCAGAACCAACAGCAATAACAACAAACACACTAACAACACCAACGCCTCAGGCTCCAACCACCACAGCGTCCCAACAAGCGGCCACAACAGCAACAAAACCAGCAACTGATCTAGAAGACGCTGAAGATATGGAAGTCACCTACTTCGAGGAAGAACTTGAAGGCAAGCCAAGCAAGGCAGACAAGAAGAAAAAGCTCTTTTATTGTCTCTATCTCCCAATGAATGAAAATAACTTCCATGGGCAACAGCGTTTCAAGGCAAATCCTGGCCCTGGAATACATCCGGATCATTGCCAACAAGAACCCTGACAAACTCCCTTACCGCATGTTTGTCCACCATGACACAATGGAATACTTCATAGACATCTCTATCCATAAGAAAGAGTACTACGACCCCACCCGAGCTACGATACCAAGCTGGGAAAGCTCTTCTTCGACCCTTGAGAAGACAACCCAGAAGGAACTCAGATACCAATTCAAGCGAACTATTCAAGCTAAAATTTCCTAATTTTAAACATGGCAGATATCAGCAGTTTTACAAGTTAGTCATTAATCATTAAAGTTTGATAATAGAAAGACACAGGTTGACATTTAGGAGGTAAGGTAGCTAGGTTACATGGAGTTGATTAGGTAGTAATGTACTTAGTTTTTCTCTTAAACTGGTTGAGAGAGGAGCGGTCTTTGACGTGATTGTGAAGGTTATTCCACATTTTGGGACCCTTGATTTGCAGAATATGTCTAGTTTCGTTAAGTAGCACTCTAGGAATATCAAATAGATATTTGTTTCTAGTGTGGTGCCCATGGGTTCTGTTGCAACTCTTGGAAGCGTTTAAAATCAGATTTAACATTACAGTTCAGAGTTTTATATATAGAGCACATTTCTGAGGATGTGCAGTGACTTAATATCTAAACACCAAGGAATACACGATAACACATGTGAACATAATAAATACACACATAGTGCAGCTGACGACAAACAACCTCAAAATGGATAATCACAACGAACAACATCTCACTGTACTACAATTGAACTGCAGTGGAGTTCGCAATAGAATAAATAATGACATCATACAGTACGTTTGTGAACACCAAACTGACGTCATAGTGCTACAGGAGACGCTGGTAGGTGATGACTTCAACCCAAGATTCAGCGGTTATTTATTTATTTATTATTTATGTATTTATTTATTTACTTATATATATACAAGAAGGTACATTGGGATTGTGAGGATACATAGCAAAGTAATTACATTCTTGTATAGGCACTAGTACGCGCAGCAGTTTCGGGCAAGTCCTTAATCTAAGAAAATTTTAAGTAGGTAAATACTAGCAAAATTTATAAAAATTATAACAGGTACATAGCAAGAAAAAAAATAAAAGATGAGAGAAATTTGTAGGTATATTAAAGCACATAGGTAGCTCAGATTGATTGCAATGACAGCTTGAATGGTAGTTTAACAAAAATCAGTAGGCACAACCTAGTTAGCATATGCCTAGCACATAAAAGAAGACAGCAATGAACACAATGATAGAGTTGTTTGGATTAAGTACATAAAGATTGGGAGATTGGGTAACACTAGATACCGAGCGAATTTAAAGCTCAGTGATGAAACTACGAAGATGAAATTAGGTACTTTTTGTTTTTGTATGAGGCATAAGTTTGTCAGCTTTTCAATTCACTAGGGAGTGAGTTCCGTAGACTAGGTCCCTTTATTTGCATAGAGTGTTTACACAGATTAAGTTTGACCCTGGGGATATCAAAGATATATTTATTTCTGGTGTGTGGTGATAATGGGTCCTATTACATCTGTCCAGGGAGAGTTTCAGAGCATGGTTTGCATTTAAGAACAGGGTTTTGTAAATGTAGCTGACACAAGCGAATGTGTGGAGGGAGTTAATATTTAGAATGTTAAGGGATTTAAACAAGGGAGCTGAGTGTTGTCTGCAAACAGAGTTTGTTATAATTCTGATAGGAGATTTTTGCTGGGTGATGATGGGCTTGAGGTGGTTTGCAGTGGTAGTCCCCCATGCACAGATACCATAATTAAGATAAGGATAGATAAGTGCATAATATAGTGAGAGGAGAGCAGAGTAAGGAACATAATATCTGATTTTGGAGAGTATACCAACTGTTTTAGAGACTTTCTTAGTTATGTGTTAAATGTGGGTACTGAAGTTGAGTCTCGTGTCTAGAAATAGGCCGAGAAACTTTCCATCATTTTTATTACTGATGTTAATGTTGTCTATATTTAGCTGAGTTGTATTCAATGATTTGCTTCCAAATAAGATGTAGTAGATCTTTTTTATGTTTAGTGTTAGTTTGTTAGTTGACATCCATAAATGGACTTTTTTTAATTCATTATTCACAACATTGTTTAGTGTTTGTGGGTTGAGGTCTGAATAGATGAGGGTAGTATCATCAGCAAACAGTATAGGTTTAAGAATATTAGAGACATTAGGCATATCATTGATATATGTAAGAAAAAGAAGAGGTCCCAAGATGCTGCCATGTGGCACTCCAATGGTAATTGGTAGAGTGGAAGAGGTTGTATCATTGATGGATAAACATTGGTGTCTGTCACTAAGATTGGATCGGATATATCAAATTACCTCATTCTTTGGAGCACACGTGAGGAACACAAATGCGAACAAGTCTGAATGGTCCCCAAGACTATATGCAACTGAAAACTCACACCCCAGAAGTGACTCGAACCCATACTGCCAGGAGCAACACAACTGGTATGTACAGGACGCCTTAATCCACTTAACCATCACGACCGGACATAAGAAAGTGATAGCCGAAGCTATTTGAACCACTTCCCCACCTGCACTCTGATGGTAATCTTGGGCATAACATGATGATAGGAAAGAGCAGGCCAAATCTCCCTTGAAGGAGATTATCGTAACAGCTCATCCCCGAAGCCTGCTCTTACGGATTAAGTTACTTCAGTGGCTGGTGTAGAGGTAGGAGTAGCTGTCTCTACCTCGTAGACTCTGGAGAGGGCGTCGGCTATGATGTTGTCCGTACCTTTGATAAAGTAGATCTCCAGATTAAAACTCTGCAAGTACAGAGCCCAGCGTAGAAGACGTTGATTGCTGAATTGGGCCTGTTGTAGGAACCGCAGGGGATTGTTGTCTGAGTAGATGATAATAGACCGATTACCCTGTAGGTAAGGTTCGAAATGTTGCAGATTCAGGACGATGGAGAGGAGTTCCTTTTCTATAGTGCTGTAGTTCTTTTGATGGGGCTTCAACTTGTAGCTGTAGTAGCTGACAGAAAGAACCTCCTCGCCTCGTTGTTGCATTAGGACGCCCCCGATGCCGGTGCCACTGGCGTCGACATTGATAATGAAGGGCTTCGTAATATCTGGAGAGGCGAGAATGGGATCAGAACATAGCAGAGGAGCATTATTACAGTCCTGTAAATATTTAGGGAGATCATTAAGGATTTCCGAGTTGGAAGGCACTGACTCAGAGTCAGTGCTTTCCGGAGGAGAAGCAGGGAAGGTCTCACTGTGGAGGTAGGGATCTTTGAAAGTGGAGAGTGATATTAGCACAGTGGGGGGAATACCTTTATACTCCTTTAGAAGATTGACGTGGCACAACTGGGTCCTCCGCCGCCTATTTGGAGTCTCAAGAACGTAGTTGTGGTTGTTTCTGCACTCCTTGATGCGGTAGGGTCCTGAAAACTTATTTTCCAATGGAGAACTTGGGATAGGAAAATATGCCAACACGAAGTCTCCTGGTTTAAATTTCCTGATTTTGCAGCGTTGGTCAAAATGAGTCTTCATCCTATCTTGAGCTTTCAATAGATTGTCATTGGCAAATTTACGTACTCTCTCTAGAATGTGCTTTAAGTTTTGAAGAAACTGGGGCACATTCTGAGGGTCACTGAAGGTGGTATTACATAGAGTCTTTAAAGGCTTTAAGAGGAGTACGGCACTTACATCCGGATAGCATCTCATAAGGAGATACTCCTAGAGACTCATTTGGGAGACTTCTGAAAATGCACATGATGATGTCAAGTTGTTTATCCCAGTCTTTCATGGTTTCATTGCAAAATTTCTTAAGGAGTGATTTTATCGTTTGGTGACTACGTTCAAGAGAACCCTGTGAAGCAGGATGATAGGGGCTGGACAATACCTGAGTGATGTTGAATTCTTCCAGTGTCTTCTTGAAGAGATCACTGGTGAAGTTGGTGCCACAGTCACTCTGAATCTCCCGAGGAAATCCATATTGGGTAAAGATCTTCAATAGTTGTTTTACCACCGTAGAAGCCGTAATGTTCTTTACAGGAACTGCTACGGGGAATCTGGTGGTTGGACACAGGATGGTTAGTATATAAGAGTTGCCAGAACTGGTCCGGGGTAAAGGACCAACACAGCCTATGATGAGTCTGTGGAAAGGTTCCGCAGGCACCGGGATAGGAATTAAAGGAGCTTTGGGAATCGGGATGTTAGGTTTTCCTGCCATCTGACATGTATGACACTGTTGCACATAACTTTTTACATCTTTAACCATACCTGGCCAGTAGTAGTCTTGTCTGATTCCGTGATAGGTTTTGTTAAACCCATAGTGAGAAAGAGCTCCGTGGGCCAGGTGTAGAATATCGGGCCGTAGGCTAGTGGGAACTACTAGATGGTCGACATTAGCCCAATCGTCATCCTCCGTCAGCTTACTGGGTCTGTACCTTCGGTAGAGCAACTGATTCTCTAGGAACACCCAGGGGTACTGTCAGGTTGAGTCTCGGCCTGGAAGAATAATGGTGTTAATGAAGGATCCTTCCTCTGTAACTTACGGAACTCCAACATAGTAAGGTTCGGTGGTAGATTCTGATGGTCTTGAGGGACAGCGGTTGCAGTAGAGTCAGCTGGTTGCGGGCGAGCAGCTTGTGCACGGGTGGTCATCAAAACCGGAGGAGAGACTTCATCACTTTCTTGGACCTCTGCTGGAACATACTTCAAGATGGGGTTGTCCACTACAGAGTCACACACCTGGGGTTTGTCCATGATGATCAGGTTGGAAGGTTACAGATCTTCGGCCAAGTCGTTGCCCAGGAGAAGTTGTACCCCTGACATGGGAAAAGGCTTTTCCCCTGATGGCGACTTGGACTTCACCGGTCACGAAAGGACAATCCAGGTGGACTCTGGCGAGTGGATACAGAGTGGTAGCAGTGAGGTCAATGATAAGGACGGCTTCCCCGGGATAGGTGATATTAGGCACAGCCGATTTCAATATTATTGACTGAAGAGCCGCTGTGTCCCTCAAGATCTTCAGTTGAAACGTCCCTCTGAATCTGTACCGTTGGTAGAGACAGTTCCAGGATACAGGTGTTTGCTGAAGAGAGAAAGATCATTAACAGGAACACCAACATTCATCACAGGCTTACCGGACTTAGGAGGAGTCGGTTTGGGTTTAGGAGTTTCATTGCCTTTGTATTGAGCTTTTCCACATTTATCTATGGTATGTCCATAGAGCTTGCAATACTTACAATACAATTGCGAGCTCGCCTGATCGGTACTCACTTTGTCATAACTAAACCAAGACTTCTTACTGGAAGGTGGGTCAGGTGTTAGCCGGTGTATAAGGCTGTAGGTGTCAGCCGACTTCATACATCTGATGTAGGCGGTTTCTTCTTTGTCTGCTAGATATAAACGGACGGAAGGGGGAGCACGTCTAAAGAATTCCTCAACTAGAATGAGATTGACGAGTTCTGAAAATGTAGAGACATGTGCTGCTTCCAGCCATATCATTAAATATATTTTCTTAGTATTGGCAAATTCTAAAAAGGTGGAGGTACTTGCCTTTAGATAATCTCGGAATTTTCGTCTGTAGCTTTCGGTAGAGAGAAGGTAGGCGTCTAAAACTGTTTGCTTCAGGGTCTGGTAGTCATTCTCAGATGCTAAGGTACTGAGAGTAATCGCTGCTCTACCTGTGAGATGCACTCTGAGAAGGGTACACCATTGATCTTCAGGCTAGCTACGTTTTTTTAGCTAGGGTCTCAAAAGTAGTAAAAAACACATTTATCTCTGTCTCAACGAATGGTGGCATTAACTTACTTGCATGGGAGACATTGAAGCTTGCGGGAAGACTAGCGGTAGCTTGTTGGCGCTGATTGTGATGTGTAGTTTCCAAGTTGAGTTCTTGTTGAAGACATGCTAGAACACTCTCAGCATGCTTCTTATCGTGCTCACGTTGCATCTCCAGGTCACGTTTTCTTGTTTCAAGCTGTACACGCTCACGTTGTAGGTCAACCTCGCGTTCCTGTTCTTCTTTCTTTAGGGCCGCCTCGCGTTCCTGTTCTTCTTTCTTTAGGGCCGCCTCGTTTTCCTTTCTTTGTAGAGCTTCTTTCTCAAAGGCAGCTTCTTCTTGCAGTTGGTCACGCTTTAGGACAGCCTCTCGTTCCTGTATCTGTAGAGCTTCTTTCTGTTGTTCTCGCTCTATTTTCGTTAGTTCGAGCTTTAACTTCATAGCTGCCAGAGCTTGCCGATCTGAAATAGAATAGTTTTCGTGATAATCAGAGTCTATAATTCCTTCATCTAAGAGGTGGTCCAGGATAATGTTGTGCAAGTCACTTTTGTTGGCTCCATGGGGAACATCTAGGTGATACTCATGTGCTAGAGTTTGTAATTCGGTCTTTCTGGCACGAATTAAGTTCCCTACTTCACTTGCTGGATCATTACGAAATGCTGCGAGACGAAACATTTTGAGATAGCAAATAAATGTACAGCGAATATACCTGTGATACTGTAAGTGTCAGTAACAGGATGACGTGGTAACTGGTAACTATCCTGTGGAAATTTAATCGTTAACAGTTAACGTTAATATTAGATGTTAAATAATTAGTCAATCAAAACCGTAGGAAATCTTGTACCCGGTACTCAATATAAGAGAATAAGGGCAAGAAAATTCTACTAAATAAATGAAACCTAGAGTTTCGAAAACAAATGAAACTTTTAATTGTTTCAAAAGTGAAAGGGTAGTCCAAGAATGTAGGGATACCTTGCCGGGTCTCTATAGGACAGAAGCAAGGGGGTTTCCCACTTAACTATATGATACTTACAGAATTAGCGTTATTTGTGCTCTGAAAAAAGAAAGCTAATTCCCTACCTGAGTAAATATCATCATCTCTGACCGACGTTTAGGGGTGCGAGTGTCAACTGGTGACGAGAACTGCTGTTGAGGTCCCAACTCAACAGCGTAGTCCGTGCTAGAGGAACTATGGCCCTCTGTATCCTCCTTTGGTCGGATTGCAGAAGATAGAGTGCTTTGATCCGAAGATAAACCAAAGTACCAGGGTACCCAAATGATGATCTGTCTGAATTTGAGAAATATTCTAGGGACGAGAAAGGTGGAATACACGAGTAATAACACTGAGGGATGAACGACCAATTAAGAGAGTGACTGAGGCCTCTAATCACCACGTAATCCACAGTTATCCAACACTTACAACATGTTACCCTCGGAATGCACAAAATACACAGCACCATATAAATATTAAAAGTTATGAAAATATTGAGAAGCAACTGTATCAAAGCCAAGTACACTTACCACAAATTGATGTTCCAGTACTAGTACCTGAGTGAGGCTCCTAGGACTGGCCCCCATTAAATGTGATGGAAAAAAGAAGTGTAGGTGTTCGGTAGTCCTCCTAATGGCTGGTGTCAATGACAATCACATTTACTAAAAAAAAGTTGACTGCGTGGCTGTTGCCTCCTGTGGTAAAGTAAGGTAAGTGTACACTGCAGTGTGGAAACCTCCGCCCCTTTCCATGACTGTTACATCTAGAAAGGGCAGCTTCCCATCCTTCTCCATCTCGTAAGTGAAACGCAACACAGAATTCACTTACGAGATGGAGAAGGATGGGAAGCTGCCCTTTCTAGATGTAACAGTCATGGAAAGGGGCAGAGGTTTCCACACTAAGGAAACAAACATAGGAATGTGCCTAAATGCCAACAGTGACTGCCCAGACAGGTACAAGAGGAGTGTTGTTAACGCTTATGTCGACCGTGCTCTCAGCCACAGCTCAGGATGGAAGCAAGTCGACGAAGAACTCTGTAGGGTAAGGCAGGTCCTAGTCAACAACGGCTTCTCCAATGGTTTCGTTGAAGACATCATAAGAAGGAAAGTGAAACGCCATGCAACCTCTGAAGAGGCAACTAACACAACACCTGTACCCCCTATTAGACTATTTTACAGGAACTTCTTTTCCACAGCTCATAAAACGGAGAAAAGGCACCCAGATTTTGCCAGTGGAGGCTAATAGATCAGCCTTAAATATTTTGTTCTCTCCTAATTCCATGTATGACTGGCCATCCTGTGATGTGAGGATGTTGGATGAGCTTGTAGCTGGTTTTTGATCTACACTGTGTGGTCCTTCATACAGAATAGGGAAGCAGCACATTGCTGTGTATACCTAAACATGTTAAAAAATACATTGTTTGAGAGGAGTCTTGTAGAAACTTGTAAGAATAATTATAATATAATGTTTCCTTCATTCAGTGCTTATCTCTTGTGAAAATCGTGAAGAGTTGTTTACTCAGAGTTGATTTGTTTTTTTGTATTGAGGCTGGTATTTTTTACCTTGATTCCATGTCTGTCTAACCATCCTGTGAGATGGAAGTTTTGGATAAACTTATAGCTAGTTTTTATCTACACTGTGTAATATTCCATATAGAATAGTGTAGAAGCACATTGCTGTGTATACCTAATCTTCTTAATAAAAAATTTTAAGTAATAAAGATTTTAAATTATAGTTTGTATTATTACAATTACTGTTTTATCCTTATTAAATCATGTTAACCATGGATCATTAGGATCTCATGTTGATATGTAATAGTCATATTTTTTTGAACTACTAATCCATGCTAATCATTTTTTAATCATTCATTAAATTGTGCATTATATCTAAATTTTTCACTTCCTTGGATATACTGTACAGTACAGAAAGATAGGATAAAGTTAACCAGTAATATTTCTTTCATTATATTTTTTATTTAAATAACTGCATCAATATTTTTACAGCTGACAGGATTTGTTTTACTATACATGTTCATTATTTGTTAAAAAAAATTGGTTTATTGTTACACACAATGGTGCTACATAGCCTTCCCAGCTTGGTGCCTTCTTTTAATACTAACTTACTGATTAATAAATAAATAATCTATATAAATAAAAATTGAAATGTTCGTTTGTTCAAAATCGCTAATCTCCGAGAGTTCTTCACCGATTGCTTTAAAATATTCACACAACGTTCCATTCGCATCCATTCGCCAAGTTTTTATATACATACTATATAGATGTCACGTCTGTGACGGTAAAAAAACACGCTTTTTCTGAAAAACTGTGTTTTTCATGCGAGGAATATCTTCGAAACCTATTTACCGATGGCTTTGAAATTTTGACACAACGTTGTATTCGAATTGGCACGTCTTTTTATATATCTACTATATATATGCCTCACCTGTGACAGGAAAAAAAAAAATTTTTTTTTGAAAAACAGTTCCATCTGTTAGACATAACAGCAACACACGCTGTAATCTCCGAAAGTTCTTCACCGATTGCTTTGAAATTTTGACACAACGTTGCATTCAAATAGGTGCGTGGCTTTATATACCTACAATATAGATACCACCCCTGTGCCAAGTAAAAACGTGCGATTTTGAAAAACAGCGCCATCTGTTGCACATAATAGCAATTGCACGCTATAATATATATGTCACGAATTCCATTTAAATGTTTCCGATTGCATTGATAAATTTTATTTTTGCAGATTTTGATTTATTAAATTTTGTATTGAATAATTTTGTGTGACATTGTGTTGGAACTGAGCTGTATTCTTTACCATACCGTTCATTTCGTAAGTATAAGTATAGATGCCACACCTGTGACAGGTAAAACTATGCTGTTCTTGAAAAATAGCGCCATCTGATGCATGTAAGAGCAACACACATGCTATATTAAATGTTACAAATCCATTTCAATGCTTCTTATTGCATTGATAAAATGAATTATAATAGATTTTGATTTATTTTCATTTTGATTTCATTATTATTGTGAATAGCATTGGAATTGAGCTGTGTTGTTTACCATACCATTCATTTCATGAGTATAGTTTATTTTTTTTTATTTTTTCATATTTTCATTTCATTTTTTACCTGTTTTTCTTATATATCAGTGATGGGAACATCAGATCACTTGATGTTCCCAATTTTCTGATGGGAACATCAGACCATTTGGGAAGGCATCGGACGAGGGAGTGGGGAATGGTGGGGATGACGAGGGGACGGAAGTGAGAGATGGTGGGGAGGAAGAGGGGACAAGGGATGAGGTAATGGTGGGGAAGGACGAGGGAACGGGGGAGTTTGGGATGGTGGGGACGAGGGGATGGGGGAAAGGAGAATGGTGGGGAGGACAAACGGACAGGGGAGTGGGCATGGTGGGAAGGAAGAGGGAATGGTGGAGTGGGGAATGGTTGGGAGGACAAGGGGACAGTGGAGTGGGGAATGGTTGGGAGGCCAGGGGGTAATGGTGAGGAGGACTCGGGGACAGGGAAGGTTGCATGTGCGTTGCTGAGCCACAGCAACGCGTGGCCGGGTACTGCTAGTAATAAATAAATTTAATTCAGGAAAAGTAAATACAGTTGATTTACAAACATATTGTTGGATTTATAGACAGAGCTAATACATACAATACCTAAAGCCACTAATACTCATAGCATTTCGGGCAAGGTGTGGGGAAAAAAACACTAAAATTTAACAGTAATCGGGATTAGATATTAATTGTGTTGAGAAGGGTGACAAAACTTTGACAGAACTTTCTATATTCTGTTTGGAAATAAATCCTCTAATCAAATAAATCTCAGAATAAACAAAACCCAAATTTGTAACAAAATAGATGGCAAATTCCTTGGCGTTCTCATTGACCAGCAAGCTGAATTTCCAGGGACACATTCTAAATATATCAAAAAAAGTTTCAAAAACTGTTGGCATTCTTTCTAAGATCAGATATTATGTACCCCACCCTACCCTGGTAACCCTCTATTACTCTCTCATCTATCCATATCTCATCTATGGTATTTGTACTTGGAGTTCTACTACCCAAAATCATTTACGTCTTCTAATTACTCAACACAAAGCTGCTATTAGGACAATATCCAACTCTGGCCCCAGACATCACTCGGTACCCGTACTCAAATCTCTGAATATGTTAGATATTAAGTCACTGCACATTCTCTCATGTGTATTATACATATATAAAACGGTGAACTGTAATGCCAATCCTGACCTCAAAAGCTTCATTGAAGGTTGTAACAGAACCCATGAGCACCACACCAGAAACAAATACAGTTTTGATATTCCAAGAGTACGACTTAATCAAACAAGAAATGCTCTACAAATCAAGGGACCCAGAATGTGGAATGACCTTCCCAATCATGTTAAAGACTGTACCTCTCTCAAAAAGTTTAAGATAAGAACGAAGCACTTCCTAATAAATTCCCTGTAACCTACCTTACCCCTATATTGTCAACCCATGTCTGTTTTTTTAAATAACACTGTTTGTCAACAGAATTGTATTTGTGCTGCTTTTTCAGCCATGTTCCCCCTTTTTTTATTTTTATTTTTATTTGTTCTCAATACATTTTATACTTTAAATTCAATTAGTATTGAGTTTTAGTTTTTAATGTTTTTCCTGCCCGAAACGCTTTGCGTAATAGTGGCTTTAGGCATTGTATGTACTAGCTCTATCTATAAATCTATCAAATTTTGTAAAATCTCTTGTATGTATGTACCTTACCAGAATAAACATTTATTTATTTTATTTATTTATATTTATTTATTTATATTAACACATCTCTCAGGCAGCTATCCAAACTCTCTTCTCCTTTCACCAGTCAGCCCGGCAGATGTTGTGTCCATCATACACTCTCTAAAAACCAAGCCAGGGAACACCAGTGAAATTCCGTCCATTATATACAAGAGCGCCTCCTATGCCCTTGCCCCACCCATAGCTCTACTGTTCAACAAATCTATAGAGTGTTACACCTTCCCTGATATCCTTAAAAAAGCAAGAGTTACGCCAGTTCATAAAGGAGGCAATCCGGCGGACATAAACAATTATAGACCAATATCGAATCTACCCATTTTATCAAAATATTTGAAAAAAATTAATTACAAACAGCTCTATTCCTACCTCGTAAAATTCGACATACTCAACCCCTGCCAGTTTGGCATCCGGTCCCAAAAGAGCACCAACGATGCAATCATTATTCTCTTTGACGTAATCTACTCAGTTCTTGACAAAAATGAGTTTCCGATTGGACTCTTCATTGACCTAAGAAAAGGCTTTGATACTGTTAATCACAACTTCCTCCTACTTAAACTCCAGCATTATGGAATCCAAGGCCTTGCCCTGGACTATATCAGATTGTATCTTAGTGACAGACACCAATGTGTAACTATCAATGATACAACCTCTTCCACTCTTCCAATAACCGTTGGAGTGCCACATGGCAGCATCTTGGGATCTCTTCTATTTCTAATATATATCAATGATCTGCCTAATGTCTCTAACATTCTTAAACCTATAATGTTTGCTTATGATACTACCCTCATCTATTCAGATTATTACACTAAATATTGCTGTGAATAATGAATTAAAAAAAAGTCCACTTATGGATGTCAACTAACAAACTAATACTAAACATAGAAAAGAGCTACTACATCTTATTTGGAAGCAAATCATTGAATGCAATTGAGCTACAGATAGACAACATTAACATCAGTAATAAAAAGGATGGAAAGTTTCTTGGCCTATTCCTAGACAAGAGACTCAACTTCAGCACCCACATTCAACACATAATTAAGAAAGTCTCTAAAACAGTTGGAATACTCTCCAAAATAAGATATTATGTTCCTAACTCTGCTTTCCTCTCACTATATTATGCACTAATCTATCCCTATCTTAATTATGGTATCTGTGCATGGGGGTCTACCACTGCAAACAACCTTAAGCCCATCATCACCCAGCA
The DNA here is from genome assembly GCF_020424385.1 of Procambarus clarkii. NCBI lineage: Eukaryota > Metazoa > Arthropoda > Malacostraca > Decapoda > Cambaridae > Procambarus > Procambarus clarkii. The sequence continues at coordinate 68,432 of NW_025575200.1, read as the reverse complement.
AAAATCTGCTATCAGAATAATAACAAACTCTGCTTTCAGACAACACTCAGATCCCTTGTTTAAATCCCTTAACTTGCTAATCATTAACTCCCTCCACATTCTCTTGTGTCAACTACATTTACAAAACCCTGTTCTTAAATGCAAACCATGCTCTGAAACTCTCCCTGGACACATGTAATAGGACCCATTATCACCACACCAGAAATAAATCTCATTGATATCCCCAGGGCCAAACTTAATCTGTGTAAACCCTCTATGCAAATTAAGGGACCTATAGTCTATGGAACTCACTCCCTAGTGAATTGAAAAGCTGTCAAACTTTTGCCTCATTTAAAAACAAAAACAAAACGTACCAAATTTCATCTTCGTAGTTTCCTACACTGAGCTTTAAATTTGCTCTGTATCTAGTGTTACCAAATCTCCCAATCTTTATGTACTTAATCCAAACAACTTTATCATTGTTGTTGATAATTCACTCGGCAATTCACAACTGTCCTCAAATTCAGAGAGGTGGTGGTACTGCTCCTTACTACCACCAAGAACTAACATGCTTAAAAGTAATTAGAACTAGAGACTGCTGTGGGGAGTATATCTTTGCCAGTTTCAGAGTCAAGGGTGCCGAGTCTGTCCTGTCTGTGGGTGCAGTCTATAGAATTCCTAACACTGGTGTGTCCGAATTCAACTCAAACTTTAGAAATCTAATACTAGATAATATACTGAACAAAAACCATCTAATTATCGCAGGGGACTTTATTATTGATCTCTGCTGCACCGATTGCTTTAAAATATTCACACAACGTTCCATTCGCATCCATTCGCCAAGTTTTTATATACATACTATATAGATGTCACGTCTGTGACGGTAAAAAAACACGCTTTTTCTGAAAAACTGTGTTTTTCATGCGAGGAATATCTTCGAAACCTATTTACCGATGGCTTTGAAATTTAGACACAACGTTGTATTCGAATTGGCACGTCTTTTTATATATCTACTATATATATGCCACACCTGTGACAGGAAAAAAAATGTTTTTTTTTGAAAAACAGTTCCATCTGTTAGACATAACAGCAACACATGCTGTAATCTCCGAAAGTTCTACACCGATTCCTTTGAAATTTTGACACAACGTTGCATTCAAATAGGTGCGTGGCTTTATATACCTACTATATAGATACCACCCCTGTGCCAAGTAAATACATGCGATTTTGAAAAACAGCGCCATCTGTTGCACATAATAGCAATTGCACGCTATAATATATATGTCACGAATTCCATTTAAATGTTTCCGATTGCATTGATAAATTTTATTTTCACAGATTTTGATTTATTAAATTTTGTATTGAATAATTTTGTGTGACATTGTGTTGGAACTGAGCTGTATTCTTTACCATACCGTTCATTTCGTAAGTATAAGTATAGATGCCACACCTGTGACAGGTAAAACTATGCTGTTCTTGAAAAATAGCGCCATCTGATGCATGTAAGAGCAACACACATGCTATATTAAATGTTACAAATCCATTTCAATGCTTCTTATTGCATTGATAAAATGAATTATAATAGATTTTGATTTATTTTCATTTTGATTTCATTATTATTTGTGAATAGCGTTGGAATTGAGCTGTGTTGTTTACCATACCATTCATTTCATGAGTATAGTTTATTTTTTTTATTTTTTCATATTTTCATTTCATTTTTTACCTGTTTTTCTTATATATCAGTGATGGGAACATCAGATCACTTGATGTTCCCAATTTTCTGATGGGAACATCAGACCATTTGGGAAGGCATCGGACGAGGGAGTGGGGAATGGTGGGGATGACGAGGGGACGGAAGTGAGAGATGGTGGGGAGGAAGAGGGGACAAGGGATGAGGTAATGGTGGGGAAGGACGAGGGAACGGGGGAGTTTGGGATGGTGGGGACGAGGGGATGGGGGAAAGGAGAATGGTGGGGAGGACAAACGGACAGGGGAGTGGGCATGGTGGGAAGGAAGAGGGAATGGTGGAGTGGGGAATGGTTGGGAGGACAAGGGGACAGTGGAGTGGGGAATGGTTGGGAGGCCAGGGGGTAATGGTGAGGAGGACTCGGGGACAGGGAAGGTTGCATGTGCGTTGCTGATCCACAGCAACGCGTGGCCGGGTACTGCTAGTAATAAATAAATTTAATTCAGGAAAAGTAAATACAGTTGATTTACAAACATATTGTTGGATTTATAGACAGAGCTAAGACATACAATACCTAAAGCCACTAATACTCATAGCATTTCGAGCAAGGTGTGGGGAAAAAAACACTAAAATTTAACAGTAATCGGGATTAGATATTAATTGTGTTGAGAAGGGTGACAAAACTTTGACAAAACTTTGACAAAACTTTCTATATTCTGTTTGGAAATAAATCCTCTAATCAAATAAATCTCAGAATAAACAAAACCCAAATTTGTAACAAAATAGATGGCAAATTCCTTGGCGTTCTCATTGACCAGCAAGCTGAATTTCCAAGGACACATTCTAAATATATCAAAAAAAGTTTCAAAAACTGTTGGCATCCTTTCTAAGATCAGATATTATGTACCCTGTCCTGCCCTGGTAACCCTCTATTACTCCCTCATCTATCCATATCTCATGTATGGTATTTGTGCTTGGAGTTCTACTACCCAAAATCATTTACGTCTTCTAATTACTCAACACAAAGCTGCTATTAGGACAATATCCAACTCTGGCCCCAGACATCACTCGGTACCCGTACTCAAATCTCTGAATATGTTAGATATTAAGTCACTGCACATTCTCTCATGTGTATTATACATATATAAAACGGTGAACTGTAATGCCAATCCTGACCTCAAAAGCTTCATTGAAGGTTGTAACAGAACCCATGAGCACCACACCAGAAACAAATACAGTTTTGATATTCCAAGAGTACGACTTAATCAAACTAGAAATGCTCTACAAATCAAGGGACCCAGAATGTGGAATGACCTTCCCAATCATGTTAAAGACTGTACCTCTCTCAAAAAGTTTAAGATAAGAACGAAGCACTGCCTAATAAATTCCCTGTAACCTACCTTACCCCTATATTGTCAACCCATGTCTGTTTTTTTAAATAACACTGTTTGTCGACAGAATTGTATTTGTGCTGCTTTTTCAGCCATGTTCCCCCCTTTTTTTATTTTTATTTTTATTTGTTCTCAATACATTTTATACTTTAAATTCAATTAGTATTGAGTTTTAGTCTTTAATGTTTTTCCTGCCCGAAACGCTTTGCGTAATAGTGGCTTTAGGCATTGTATGTACTAGCTCTATCTATAAATCTATCAAATTTTGTAAAATCTCTTGTATGTATGTACCTTACCAGAATAAACATTTATTTATTTTATTTATTTATATTTATTTATTTATATTAACACATCTCTCAGGCAGCTATCCAAACTCTCTTCTCCTTTCACCAGTCAGCCCGACAGATGTTGTGTCCATCATACACTCTCTAAAAACCAAGCCAGGGAACACCAGTGAAATTCCGTCCATTGTATACAAGAGCGCCTCCTATGCCCTTGCGCTACCCATAGCTTTACTGTTCAACAAATCTATAGAGTGTTACACCTTCCCTGATATCCTTAAAAAAGCAAGAGTTACGCCAGTCCATAAAGGAGGCAATCCGGCGGACATAAACAATTATAGACCAATTTCGAATCTACCCATTTTATCAAAAATATTTGAAAAAAATTAATTACAAACAGCTCTATTCCTACCTCGTAAAATTCGACATACTCAACCCCTGCCAGTTTGGCATCCGGTCCCAAAAGAGCACCAACGATGCAATCATTATTCTCTTTGACGTAATCTACTCAGTTCTTGACAAAAATGAGTTTCCGATTGGACTCTTCATTGACCTAAGAAAAGGCTTTGATACTGTTAATCACAACTTCCTCCTACTTAAACTCCAGCATTATGGAATCCAAGGCCTTGCCCTGGACTATATCAGATTGTATCTTAGTGACAGACACCAATGTGTAACTATCAATGATACAACCTCTTCCACTCTTCCAATAACCGTTGGAGTGCCACATGGCAGCATCTTGGGATCTCTTCTATTTCTAATATATATCAATGATCTGCCTAATGTCTCTAACATTCTTAAACCTATAATGTTTGCTTATGATACTACCCTCATCTATTCAGATTATTACACTAAATATTGCTGTGAATAATGAATTAAAAAAAAGTCCACTTATGGATGTCAACTAAAACTAATACTAAACATAGAAAAGAGCTACTACATCTTATTTGGAAGCAAATCATTGAATGCAATTGAGCTACAGATAGACAACATTAACATCAGTAATAAAAAGGATGGAAAGTTTCTTGGCCTATTCCTAGACAAGAGACTCAACTTCAGCACCCACATTCAACACATAATTAAGAAAGTCTCTAAAACAGTTGGAATACTCTCCAAAATAAGATATTATGTTCCTAACTCTGCTTTCCTCTCACTATATTATGCACTAATCTATCCCTATCTTAATTATGGTATCTGTGCATGGGGGTCTACCACTGCAAACCACCTTAAGCCCATCATCACCCAGCAAAAATCTGCTATCAGAATAATAACAAACTCTGCTTTCAGACAACACTCAGATCCCTTGTTTAAATCCCTTAACTTGCTAATCATTAACTCCCTCCACATTCTCTTGTGTCAACTACATTTACAAAACCCTGTTCTTAAATGCAAACCATGCTCTAAAACTCTCTCTGGACAGATGTAATAGGACCCATAATCACAACTCCAGAAATAAATATCTCTTTGATATCCCCAGGATCAAACTTAATCTGTTTAAACCCTCCATGCAAATTAAGGTACCTATAGTCTATGGAACTCACTCCCTAGTGAATTGAAAAGCTGTCAAACTTTTGCCTCATTTAAAAACAAAAACAAAAAGTACCAAATTTCATCTTCGTAGTTTCCTACACTGAGCTTTAAATTTGCTCTGTATATAGTGTTACCAAATCTCCCAATCTTTATGTACTTAATCCAAATAACTTTATCATTGTTGTTGATAATTCACTCGGAAAATTCACACCTGTCCTCAAATTCAGAACGGTGGTGGTACTGCTCCTTACTACCACCAAGAACTAACATGCTTAAAAGTAATTAGAACTAGAGACTGCTGTGGGGAGTATATCTTTGCCAGTTTCAGAGTCAAGGGTGCCGAGTCTGTCCTGTCTGTGGGTGCAGTCTATAGAATTCCTAACACTGGTGTGTCCGAATTCAACTCAAACTTTAGAAATCTAATACTAGATAATATACTGAACAAAAACCATCTAATTATCGCAGGGGACTTTATTATTGATCTCTGCGAGCCTGAACACCCTGCTGCTGTTAGCTTCCTCAACTGTATGAATTCCTGCTTCCTCATACCCTTAATCACTAGACCTACTAGAATCACTGATAGTACTGCCACGACTCTAGATCACATCTGGACAAACATAACCTCTCCGCTTACTTCAGGTATAATCACCGATAGCACTACAGACCATTACCCCACATTTCTCTTAACTAACATTAACAAACCACCTCTAGAGACAAGGGAGTTAAGCTTTAGGCTGCACAATGAAACTGCTATAGACAATTTTATAACTGCTGCTGCTAATATCAACTGGGAGTCCGAGTTAGGTAACATAAGGGACATCAACCTAGCAGTGCAATCTTTTCTTCAAAAAACTCAGCCTGTATAACACCCACTGTCCTATGCTTACAAAACAAGTCACAACCAAAAGGCCTAACAATTTTTGGCTTACAAAGGGAATACTTAAATCCATTAATAAAAAACATGACCTTGAGAAGAGGTATAGGTTAGGAACCGTCTCCCAAGGATTCTCAAAGAATTACTCGTTATTGCTATCTAAAATAATTAGACGAGCCAAAACTAAATGCTACGAAGATAAATTTACCCAAATAAAGAGCAACATTAAAAAAACTTGGAGCACAATTTAACAAATATTGGGATCAATGAAGATTTTAAATAACAAGCCAACACTCCTGTCCAATAACGATGGTCAGCTTTCAGCCTCTGATTCTGCTATTGAGTTCATAGGTTCTTCTCTACCATTCGGTCATCCCTTGCAAATGATATTCCATCTTCCAGTACTGATGTTAAGGACTATCTTGCAGGTAACTCTCCGCAGTCTCTGTACCTAAAGCCTACTAATTCCACTGACGTTAATGAGATAATCCTTTCCCTTAAAACCAAGTTTAGTGCCCTTGCGGAGATACCAACTTTAATTTACAGAAAAGCCTCCAGATCTTTAGCCCCTTGTATTGCATTGCTCTTCAACAAGTCACTTGAACTCCAAACCTTTCCAGATATTCTAAAAAAAAAGGAGAGTAACCCCTGTCCACAAGTGTGGTGATCTCCCAGATGTTAACAACTACAGACCTATATCAATCCTGCCTAACTTGTCAAAAATATTTGAAAAACTAATCTACAAGCAGCTCTACTCTTATCTAGCCAAACACAATATACTTACCTCTTGTCAATATGGCTTCAGACCCAAAAAAAGCACTTATTAGTATGATTAACTTGATTCATGCAGCTCTTGATAAAAATGAGTTCCCTGTTAGGTTATTTGTGGACCTGCGTAAGGTTTTTGACACTGTTAACCACCAAAACCTTCTTCTTAAATTACATCATTATGGAGTCAGAGGACACTCCCTGCAATACCTCAAATCTTACCTTACTGACAGGCTCCAGTTTATTTCTGTGAATAATTCAATTTCTCCCACCCTACCCATCAACACCGGTGTTCCCCAGGGCAGCATACTTGGCCCTCTCCTCGTTCTCATCTACATTAATGACCTTCCAAATGCCTCCCAACACCTCAAACCAATTCTATTTGCTGACGACACAATCATCATTAACTCCAGTCCTGAGCCCCTTGCGTTAAATGCCACAGTAAATACTGAGCTAAATAAAGTCCATCTTTGGCTAACTGTCAACAAACTCACCCTTAACATTGACAAAACTTTCTATATTCTGTTTGGCAATAAATCCTCTAATCAAATAAATCTCAGAATAAACAATACCCAAATTTGTAACAAAATAGATGGCAAATTCCTTGGCGTTTTCATTGACCACAAGCTGAATTTCCAGCGACTCATTCTAAATATATCAAAAAAAGTTTCAAAAACTGTTGGCATTCTTTCTAAGATCAGATATTATGTACCCCGCCATGCCCTGGTGACTCTCTATTACTCCCTCATCTGTCCATATCTCAACTATGGTATTTGTGCTTGGGATTCTACTACCCAAAATCATTTACGTCCTATATTTACTCAACACAAAGCTGCTATTAGGACAATATCCAACTCTGGCCCCAGACATCACTCATTACCCCTACTCAAATCTCTGAATATGTTAGATATTAAGTCACTGCACATTTTCTCATGTGTATTATACATACATAAACGCTGAACTGTAATGCCAATCCTGACTTCAAAAGCTTCAATGAAGGTTGTAACAGACCCCATGAGCACCACACCAGAAACAAATACAGTTTTGATATTCCAAGAGTACGACTTAATCAAACTAGAAATGCTCTACCAGCCAAGGGACCCAGAATGTGGAATGACCTTCCCAATCATGTTAAAGACTGTACCTCTCTCAACCAGTTTAAGATAAAAACGAAGCACTACCTAATAAATTCCCTGTAACCTACCTTGCCCCTCTATTGTCAACCCATGTCTGTTTTTTTCAAACAACGATGTTTGTCGACCTAATTGTATTTGTGCTGCTTTTTCAGCCATGTTCCCCCCTTTTTTATTTTTATTTTTATTTGTTCTCAACACATTTTATACTTTAAACTCAATTAGTATTAAGTTTTAGTCATTAATGTTGTTCCTTCCCGAAACGCTTTGCGTAATAGTGGCTTTAGGCATTGTATGTACTAGCTCTATCTATAAATCTATCAATTTTTGTAAAATCTCTTGTATGTATGTACCTTACCTGAATAAACATTTATTTTCTAATATTATTATTGTGTTCATTGCTTTCTTCTTTTATGTACTCACCTAGTTGTGTCAGCAGGATCGAGCATTGACTCTTGGATCCCACCTTTCGAGCATCGGTTGTTTACAGCAATGACTCCTGTCCCATTTCCCTATCATACCTGGTTTTAAAATTATGAATAGTATTTGCATCCACAACCTGTTCCTGAAGTGCATTCCATTTTCCCACTACTCTCACGCTAAAAGAAAACTTCCTAACATCTCTGTGACTCATCTGAGTTTCTAGCTTCCATCCATGTCCCCTCGTTCCGTTACTATTCCGTGTGAACATTTCGTCTATGTCCACTCTGTCAATCCTTCTGAGTATCTTATACGTTCCTATCATGTCCCCCCTCTCCCTTCTTCTTTCCAGTGTCGTAAGGCACAGTTTCCTCAGGCGCTCCTCATACCCCATCCCTCGTAGCTCTGGGACGAGTATCGTTGCATGCCTCTGAACCTTTTCCAGTTTCATTATATGCTTCTTCAGATGGGGACTCCATGATGAGGCGGCATACTCTAAGACTGGCCTCACGTAGGCAGTGTAAAGCACCCTAAATGCCTCCTTACTTAGGTTTCTGAATGATGTTCTAACTTTTGCCAGTGTAGAGTACGCTGCTGTCGTTATCCTATTTATATGTGCCTCAGGAGATAGATTAGGTGTTACGTCCACCCCCAGGTCTCTTTCACGCGTCGTCACAGGTAGGCTGTTCCCTTTCATTGTGTACTGTCCCTTTGGTCTCCTATCTCCTAGTCCCATTTCCATAACTTTACATTTGCTCGTGTTAAATTCCAGTAGCCATTTCTCTGACCATCTCTGCAACTTGTTCAGGTCCTCTTGGAGGATCCTGCAATCCTCATCTGTCACAACTCTTCTCATCAACTTTGCGTCATCCGCAAACATCGACAAGTAGGACTCTACGCCTGTAAACATGTCGTTAACATATACAAGAAATAGAATTGGTCCCAGCACCGATCCTTGTGGTACTCCACTTGTTACTGTTCGCCAGTCCAACTTCTCGCCCCTTACCGTAACTCTTTGGCTCCTTCCTGTTAGGTAGTTCCTTATCCATGCTAGGACCTTTCCCCCCACCCCCGCCTGCCTCTCGAGCTTGAACAGCAGTCTCATGTGCGGTAGTGTATTAAAGGCTTTTTGGCAGTCCAGAAATATGCAGTCTGCCCAACCTTCTCTGTCCTGTCTTATCCTCGGTATTTTATCATAGAATTCCAGAAGGTTTGTTAGGCACGATTTCCCTGTCCAGAACCCATGTTGATGTTTGTTCACAAACCTAATGTTCTCCCGGTGTGCAACCAGTCATAGCCTAATTATTCTTTCCAGTATTTTACAGGGGATGCTTGTCAGTGATACAGGTCTATAGTTAAGTGCCTCCTCCCTATCACCTTTCTTGAAGATCTTCACGACATTTGCCTTCTTCCAGCAACTGGGCAATTCTCCTGACATAAGTGACTCATTAAAGATCATTGCCAGAGGCACGCTGAGGGCCTGTGCTGCTTCTTTTAGTATCCACGGTGATACTTTGTCTGGTCCAACTGCTTTAGTTGCATCTAGAGTTGTCAACTGTTTCATTACCTCTTCTGCTGTCACCTCTATATCTAATAGTCTTTCATCTAGGGTAACCCCTTCCAACAATGGGAGCTGCTCAGGCTCGGTAGTGAACACTCCATGGAAACTTGCATTCAGTGCCTCGCAGATTTCCTTGTCACTTTCAGTATATGCCCCCTCTGTCTTCCTTAGGCTTGTCACTTGGTCGTTCACCGACATTTTTCTTCTTATATGACTGTGTAGTAACTTAGGTTGTTTATTCGCTTTGATTGCAATATCGCTCTCATCGTCCCTTTCCGATGTTCGTCTTACGTTAATGTAATCGTTCCTAGCTCTGTTGTATCTGATCCTGTTGTCCTCTGTCCTTTGTCTTCTGTACTTCCTCCACTCCCGCCTGCTGGCCATTTTTGCTTCCTGACACTGTCTATTAAACCATGGGTTATTATATTCCTTCTTATTTTTTCCCTTTACTGTTGGTATAAATCTCTCTTCGGCCTCCTGGCATTTCTGTATGACTAGGTCCATCATATCTTGGACTGTTTTTCCTCTAATTTCTTCCTCCCACTGCACTTCACCCAGATAGTCCCTTATCCTCTTAAAGTCCCCTTTCCTGTAGTCAACTCTCCTTTCCCAGATCTCTTGTCCCATGGTCAAAAGTTTGAATTCCATCATGTAGTCAAAGGCTAGGACAATATGGTCACTGGCCCCTAGAGGTATTTCATGCTCTAAATTCTCGATATCTTCTACGTTCTGGGTGAAAATCAGGTCTAATAGGCTCGGTGCATCTCCTCCTCTTTCCCTTGTGTCTTCCTTCACATGTTGTGTTAGGAAATTCCTGTCTATAACATCTACTAATTTTGCTCCCCACGTTTCGTCCCCTCCATGGGGATTCCTTGATTCCCAATTTATCTCTCCATGATTTAGGTCCCCCATGATCAGCAGCTTTGCTCTCATTCTGTGGGCTAGTGTTGCTGCCTTCTGCAGTTCATCTATACATGCCTTGTTGCTGTCATCATACTCCTGCCTGGGTCTTCTACTGTTTGGTGGGGGTTTGTAGATTACCAAGATCACAATCTTTCTCCCATCTACTGTCAGAGTTCCATGTATGAAGCTTGTGCGCTCATTGGTAACTCGATTTCCCAGGTCTTCAAACTTCCATTTCCACTTTATTAGGAGTGCTACTCCCCCTTCCTGTCTCTGTGTCCTCTCTTTTCGTATCACCTGGTACCCTTCAGGAAAGATTGCATCTGAGTTCATGTCATTAATTTTAGTTTCCACAATTGCAACTATGTCAGGATCTGCTTCACTCACTCTTTCTTTTATCTCTTCTGCTTTATTAGATACCCCATCAGCATTGGTTTACCAAACCTTGAGATTCTTCATGGAAACTCCTGTACCAGAGTTCTCCCTTTCTCTGGGGGTCTGAGGGGATCTGGGTGGTGTCTGGGGGGTGACTGGGGGCAGGGGGGATCTGGGGGATCTGGGGGGTGTCTGGGGGATGACTGGGGGCGGGGAGGATCCGGGGGATGTCCGGGGGGATCCGGGGGGTGTCTGGGGGGACCGGGGGGTGTCTGGGGGGGAACGGGGGGTGTATGGGGGGTGAAAGAGGTCAGGAGGGGTGCTTGGGGGACTAATGGGGGTTGGGCTTATCGGAAGGTATGTAGGAGGGTCTGGGGTAGGGCCTGGGTAGGTAGGTCTGGAGTAGGAAGGGCATACTGGGTCTGAAGATTAGGGAGGGCATAGAGGGGTTGGGAGATAGCGTAAGGTTGGGAGTCAGATAGAGGTTGAGAGGTTGGGAGGGGGGGGGAAGGATAGAGGGGGTGGGCGGAACCTCCCACCCCCCTCGCAAGGGTGGGGGATCACACGGAAAGAGAGGGGATAAGGAGGGGTGAGGGCTGGGTAGGTTTTGGTGTTGAGGGATGAGGGCTGGGTGGGTTCTTGAGGTTGAGGGGATGAGGGCTGGGTGGGTTTTGGGGGTTGAGGGGATGAAGGCTGGATGGGTTTTGGGGGTTGAGGTGATGAGGGGGTCCTTGGAATGTGGGATGAATTTGACTGCAGGGGGGTCAGAGGGGTCAAGGTAGGTGTTGGGGAGATAAGCAGGGGCGGCTTATTTGGGGAAGGAGTGACCTGAGAAGCAGGTGTGAGCTGGTTAGCATGGGGTGGATTAGCACTGGGGTGTGTAGCTACGCTCAAATGGGAAGAGTTGTGTTGTTGTTTGCTTGCTCTGTGGGCTATCTGCTCCTCCTTCGTCATGAATTTGTCAATATATACATTGTAGTAATTTTCGCTACCTCTGAGTAAGTGTTTGTGATGCAGTATGTAATCCACTGCCTCTTCGTTAGTGAACTGTACCAGGACAGGTCGTTTCCTGTTACAGTTGTATGGCCCAATGCGTCTGTGGACTTGCACCTCATTCCCTGCCATCTGGGCTCTCATGTCTCTCAAGGTCCCCTGTAGCTCCAAATCCTCAATCTCCATCTTTTCCTGCCTCGATGGTGCCCTGGCTTCAAGCAATCCATGGATTATGATTGTCCTCTTTCTCAGTTCAGGTTCATGCTGGTGGCCCCCCTCCCTGGCTGACCCCCACCCCTTCCACTCCCGCTACTCCACCTACTACTACTCCCCTTCCCCTGCCAAGCTTCCCTTATTCCTGCCTTTCATTAGTAAGCCTAGATATTTCTCCTTGCCATTCTACCCTGCTCATCCTGATTTCCTCTTGAATATAATCCATAAACTCTTGTTTGAGTCTTTGAACCTCGTCCTGTATCTTATTAAAGACCTCACTTTTAATCCCCTGGATTAGATCATCTATCCAAACATCCCTTTTCTCTACAAATTTCCCAATCATCTTCTCCACAAACCTATCTTCTTCCTCAATCATAATACTGTTGGACCTAGACACCCTTCCTGACCTAGTCATTACTATAATGCAACCTTACCCACAGGGGTTCCAAGTATCTTACCGTCCTGCTAACACAATAGGTGAGTGAATCTCCAAACGTCGTCCCACGTGGTGGTAGGAGGGTTGCTGCCGGGGATGAGGTCACGTGGTCAGAGGCCGGTGAGGTCTGCTTCACACTACACACTGCCACAGTACTTCCTCAACTATTTTGTATTACGCTATTTAAACTGTTTTTCTTCACTACCTTATGGCTTTGGTCAAAACCCAAGGTTTTTTCATTCACTTGTACACACTTTTTCACTTCGAAGTTGCCTGATTACCCCTCGCACTCCACTAGTGAACCAGGAGCTCCCAACCCCACGTCCACCCAACTCGATGGTCACAAGTCAAGTGTGCTAGCCATATGCTGTATTGTGCCTGCTAAGTTTTGTTAAACTACCATTCAAGCTGTCATTGCAATCATTCTGAGCTACCTATGTACTTTAATATACCTACAATAACCAGATTGGTTAATAACCAGATTGTCTAACCAGATTCAGACAAAATCTCTTATTTAAACTACGTGGAATCTGCAAACGATCCCCTGTAATTAAACATTGTTTTATGCGAGATGGTTAAATAATAGCTAGGAAGACTGACTGGAAAAACTTGTCATAAACACTGAGGCACACCTCACTTCCTTCCTGGATGACTGTGGGATATCAGCTGTATAACCAGAATATAAATTGTAGTCTCATATACTACCTAAATGTACTAAGCTCTGCCTTTCCTTTATGAAGGTTTTTTATTTTTATTTTATTTTATTTTTGTGTCAACTTTGTTGTTGACATTTCTTGTTTTTTATTCTTAATTATTTGTTCTTAATTAACCCCCTTGTCACTAAACCTAGGGCTCTTTATTACCCTGTTATATTTAAAGTAACCTGGAATTTGTTTCTTAGTAATTATTTATTGGAATTAATTAATAGTATAATTGTTTATAAAAGCATCTACCTCAGTATCATAGTAAAATCTTCCACATAAATATAATCTCACCCTGTTTATTTTTACACTTAGAATTATATTAGAGTAAATTTCTATATTTACTTAGATTTATGTCATTTTTTTGGAATTACCTATTTGAGCTCACTTTGCTTTCTTAGGTTCATACTAAATATTGGATTTTAACAAACCATTACTAAGCTAATTATCTTTAAGATCATTTTACTTTATGATTATTATTTTTCTTATTATTTTTTATTTTACATTTATATTGTCAGTCTTTACTGTTTTTCGTTTTCTTTTATCTTTTTTTTTTTTTTTTGAGATATATACAAGAGTTGTTACATTCTTGTACGCGTAGCGTTTCGGGCAGGTCCCTGGAATATGATCCCCTGCCGCAAAGAACCGTTTTTTCATCAAAGTACACATTTTACTGTTGCGTTAAACAGAGGCTACAGTTAAGGAATTGCGCCCAGTAAATCCTCCCCGGCCAGGATACGAACCCATGACAGCGCTCGTGGAACACCAGGCGAGTGTCTTACCACTACACCACGGAGACTCTTCTGTGTCCTTCCAGGCTATCTATTGGATCTTTATTTTACTTCTAATTTGTTACTATTTTATGTGTATTTGCTTCTATTCTTGAGTCTTGCTATAATTACTTTGTTTTTACAGCAGATTTAGTATTTAACTGTTTCTGTAATTGCATGTCTTATTGTATCGTGATCTCTCTGCATTTCCATGCACACTGATATTGATCCTGATCTAAATCTTCTGTCTCATATCTACACCAACCAGCACATTGATCATCATTATTGCAAGTATTACACAGCACACTAGGCAAAAAACAAACTCCAAAACAGCACTTGCTTATCAGTTTACAACCAAAATGTTAGATCACTTGGTAAACATTTTGACGATAAAAATTCATTACTCACAGCACTAGGTACTAACTTATCGTTCATTATTTTAACAGAAACTTGGCTAAATAAAGACTATACCCAACTCTACAACTTAGCTGATTATAAAGCCATTCACAACTGTAGGCCTAATAAAAAGGTGGTGGCACAGCTATATATTACCGAGATACATTTATCTGCAACAGTGTTATTAGTGATAGAAATGACTACTGTGAATATACTTTTGCTCAGTTTAAAATTAAATGCCTTAAATCCTCTTTAACTATTGGAGCCATCTATAGATTTCCCAATACTAATATAGCTTCTTTCTCAGACAACCTAAGGAATCTTATTATAAACAACAATCTCAACAAAAACCACAACATTCTGGGAGGAGACTTCAATATTGACCTGGGTCAACAAAATTGCTCTCAAGTTGACTATTTCCTTAACAGCATGAACTCCTGTATGCTAATCCTTACAATCACCAAACCTACCCGAGTCACTCAAACATCAGCCACTACCTTGGATCACATATGGACAAACATAACAGCTCCCCTTGTATATGGTATAATCTACGACAGAACAACTGACCACTATCCTACCTTTCTCATAGCGAACATGGACATAACACCACCAAAAAGCAAGAAACTTTCATTCAGGTTACACAGTGAATCAGCTTTAGGCAATCTTACAAAGGCACTTCACAATATTAACTGGGATTCTGAATTCAATAATACTCAGAATATAAATTCATTAGCTAAACTCTTCCTCTCCAAAACTCTAAGCCTCTACAACCTTCATTGTCCCCTTCTTACCAAGCATGTAACTGACGAAAGATTAAACAATCCATGGCTCACAAGTGGCATTCTCAACTCGATCAACAAGAAACATGAATATGAAAAGAAACTTAGGATTGGCCTAGTTTCAAATGAAGTAGCTGAAAGGTACTCATCAATGCTTACCAGTATCATAAGAAAGGCAAAACTTTCATATTATGTGAATAGATTCAATGAAGCAAAAGGCTACATGAAAAGCACATGGAAAACAATCTCTAGTATCCTAGGAAATAAACAACACACACATAACCAAATAAAACTCTATAAGGATGGGTATACACTGTCAACTGATTTTGAAATGGCAAATGAATTTAATAGCTTCTTTTCATCGGTTGGTGCTAATCTTGCCAGTAAAATCCCACAGACTCAGACACATATTAACACATATCTCACAGGCAGCTATCCAAACTCTCTTCTCCTTTCACCAGTCAGCCCGGCAGATGTTGTGTTCATCATACATCTCTAAAAATCAAGGCAGGGAACACCAGTGAAATTCCGTCCGTTGTATACAAGAGCGCCTCCCATGCCCTTGCCCCACCCATAGCTCTACTGTTCAACAAATCTATAGAGTGTCACACCTTCCCTGATATCCTTAAAAAAGCAAGAGTAACGCCAATCCAAAAAGGAGGCAATCCGGCGGACATAATCAATTATAGACCAATATCGAATCTACCCATTCTATCAAAAATGTTTGAAAAAATTATTTACAAACAGTTCTATTCCTACCTCGTAAAATTCGACATACTCAGCCCCTGCCAGTTTGGCTTCCGGTCCCAAAAGAGCACCAACGATGCAATCATTAGTCTCCTTGACGTTATCTACTCAGTTCTTGACAAAAATGAGTTTCCGATTGGACTCTTCATTGACCTAAGAAAAGCCTTTGATACTGTTAATCACAACTACCTCTTACTTAAACTCCAGCATTATGGAATCCGAGGACTTGCCCTTGACTACATCCGATCCTATCTTAATGACAGACACCAATGTGTAACCATCAATGATACAACCTCTTCCACTCTACCAATTACCGTTTGAGTGCCACGGGGCAGCATCTTAGGACCTCTTTTATTTCTTATATATATCAATGATCTGCCTAATGTCTCTAATATTCTTAAACCTATAATGTTTGCTGATGATACTACCCTCATCTATTCAGACCCCAACCCACATACACTAAATAATGTTGTATATAATCAATTAAAAAAAAGTCCACTTATGGATATCAACTAACAAACTAACACTAAACATAGAAAAGACCTACTACATCTTATTTGGAAGTAAATCATCGAAAGCAATTCAGCTACAGATAGACAACATTAACATCAGTAATAAAAAGGATGGAAAGTTTCTTGGCCTATTCCTAGACAAGAGACTCAACTTCAGCACCCACATTCAACACATAACTAAGAAAGTCTCTAAAACAGTTGGTATACTCTCTAAAATAAGATATTATGTTCCTAACTCTGCTCTCCTCTCACTATATAATGCACTAATCTATCCCTATCTTAATTGTGGTATCAGTCCATAGGGGTCTACCACTGCAAAATAATAGTAGAATAATAACAAACTCTGCTTTCAGACAACACTCAGCTCCCTTGTTTAAATCCCTAAACTTGCTAAATATTGACTCCCTCCACACATTCTCATGTATCTACATTTACAAATCCCTGTTCTTAAATACAAACCACGCTCTAAAACTCTCTCTGGACAGATGTAATAGGACCCATAATCACAACTCCAGAAATAAATATCTCTTTGATATCCCCAGGATCAAACTTGATCTATGTAAACACTCTATGCAAATTAAGGGACCTAGTCTATGGAACTCACTCCCTAATGAATTGAAAAACTGTCAAACTTTTGCCTCATTTAAAAACAAAAACAGAAAGTACCTAATTTCATTTTCGTAGTGTACTACACTGAGCTTTAAATTTGCTCTGTATCAAGTGTTACCCAATCTCCCAATCTTTATGTACTTAAACCCAAACAACTTTATCATTGTGTTCATTGCTGTCCTCTTTTATGTGCTAGCCATATGCTCTATTGTGCCTACTAATTTTTGCTAAACTATCATTCAAGTTGTCATTGCAATCAATCTGAGCTACCTATGTGCTTTAATATACCTACAATTTTCTCTCATCTTTTATTTTTTATCCTTGCTATGTAACTGTTATCATTTTTATAAAATTTGCTAGTATTTACCAACTTAAAAAAAATCTTAGATTAAGGAACTGCCCGAAACGCTGCACGTACTTGTGGCTTTATAAGAATGTAATTACTATGAATGTATTACTATGTATCCTCACAATCCCAATGTACCTTCTTGTATGTATATATATACATATATATATATATATATATATATATATATATATATATATATATATATATATATATATATATATATATATATATATATATATATATATATATATATATATATATATATATATATTATATATATATGTATATATGTGTATTTATATATATATATGGCCCCTTCTTCCAGCCAGAGGTGGTACTCCCTTCCCTATTCATATATATATATATATATATATATATATATATATATATATATATATATATATATATATATATATATATATATATATATATATATATGTCGTACCTAGTAGCCAGAACGCACTTCTCGGCCTACTATTCAGGGCCCGATTTGCCTAATAAGCTAAGTTTTCCTGAATTAATATATTTTCTCTAATTTTTTTCTTATGAAATGATAAAGCTACCCATTTCATTATGTATGAGGTCAATTTTTTTTATTAGAGTTAACATTAACGTAGATATATGACCGAACCTAACCAACCCTACCTAACCTAACCTAACCTATCTTTATAGGTTAGGTTAGGTTAGGTAGCGGAAAAAGTTAGGTTAGGTTAGGTTAGGTAGGTTAGGTTGCCAAAAAACAATTAATTCATGAAAACTTGGCTTTTTAGGCAAATCCGGCCTTGCATAGTAGGCTGAGAAGTGCGTTCTGGCTACTAGGTACGACATATATATATATATATATATATATATATATATATATATATATATATATATATATATATATATATATATATATATATATGTCGTACCTAGTAGCCAGAACGCACTTCCCAGCCTATTATGCAAGGCCCGATTTGCCTAATAAGCCAAGTTTTCATGAATTAATTGTTTTTCGACTACCTAACCTAACCTAACCTAACTTT
>NW_025575200.1:0-47500 GCF_020424385.1 Procambarus clarkii | reverse complement strand
GACCTCTGACTCCATAATGATGTAATTTAAGAAGAAGGTTTTGGTGGTTGACAGTGTCAAAAAGCCTTATGCAGGTCCACAAATAACCCAATAGGGAACTCATTTTTATTAAGAGCTGAATGTATCAAATTAATCATACTAATAAGTGCATCATTAGTGCTTTTTTGGAGGGTCTGAAGCCATATTGACAAGAGCTAAGTATATTGAGTTTGGCTAGATAAGAGTAATCCTGCTTGTAGATTAGTTTTTTCAAATATTTTTGACAAATTTGGCAGAATTGATATATGTCTGTAGTTGTTAACATCAATGGGATCACCACATTTGTGGTCAGGGGTTACTCTCGCTTTTTTTTTAGAATATCTGGAAAAGTTTGGAGTTCAAGTGACTTGTTGAAAAGCAATGCAATGGCAAGGGCTAAAGTCTGGAGGCTTTTTTGTAAATTAAAGTTGGTATCTCCTCAAGGGCACTAGACTTGGTTTTAAGGGAAAGGATTATCTCATTAATATCAGTGGAATTTGCAGGCGTTAGGTACAGAGAGTGTGGATAGTTACCTGTAAGATAGTCCTGAACATCAGTACTGGAAGATGGAATATCATTTGCCATTGGAATATATGGATATCATTTGCCAATGGAATATATGGATATCATTTGCCAATGGAATATATGGATATCATATCATCCAACGGAATATCATATCACCCAATGGAAGAGAAAAACCTATTGAACTCAATAGCAGTATCAGAGGCTGAAAGCTGACCATCGTTATTAGACAGGAGTGTTGGTTTGTTATTTAAAATCTTCTTTGATCCCAATATTTGTTAAATTGTGCTCCAAGTTTTCTTAATGTTGCCCTTTGTTTGGGTAAATTTATCTTCGTAGTATTTAATTTTGGCTCCTCTAATTATTTTAGATAGCAATGATGAGTAATTCTTTGAAAATTGTATGGAGACGATTCCTAACCTATACTTCTTCTGAAGGTCATGTTTTTTTTATTAAAGGATTTAAGTATTCCCTTTGTAAGCCAAGGATTGTTTAGCCTTTTAGTTGTGATTTGTTTCGTTAGCATAGGACAGTGGGTGTTATAAAGGCTGAGAGTTTTTTGAAGAAAAGATTGCACTGCTTGGTTGATGTCCCTATGTTACTTAATTCGGACTCCCAGTTGACATTAGCAGAAGCAGCTATATAAATTGCCTATAGCAGTTTCATTTTGCAGCCTACAGCTTATCTCCCTTGTCTCTACCTTACCTTGAGGTGCTTCCGGGGCTTAGCGTCTCCGCGGCCAGGTCGTCGACCAGGCCTCCTGGTTGCTGGACTGTTCAACTGGGCTGTTGGACGCGGCTGCTCGCAGCCTGACATATGAGTCACAGCCTGGTTGATCAGGTATCCTTTGGAGGTGCTTATCCAGTTCTCTCTTGAACACTGTGAGGGGATTGCCAGTTATGCCCCTTATGTGTAGCGGAAGCGTGTTGAACCGTCTCGGGCCTCTGATGTTGATAGAGTTCTCTCTCAGAGTACCTGTTGCACCTCAGCTTTTCAAAGGGGGTATTCTGCACATCCTGCCATGTCTTCTGGTCTCATGTGATGTTATTTCTGTGTGCAGGTTTGGAACCAGCACCTCTAATATTTTCCACATGTAAATTATTATGTATTGTTATGATCTCAGCCTACAGGAGAAACGAGTCTCCCTTCTTGAGAGTTATTCAGCAAGCCTGACCTAACTAGAAGGTCTAGCAAATATTGAGGTGATAACCCATATGTAAAATGGCTGGTTGGATATGTATAACAGTTTGAGATTATGGGCAATGAAGGAGAAAATAGATAAATGACTGGCTAGGAGATGTGGACATATTGCTGGAGGCGTGAGGCTCGCTTCCGGAGGACCTTGACCTCACTTGAGCGCCAGACATCGCAGGGGGAAGCCGCGCTCCGTGAGCTCCCGCCAGAAGGGAACCCCTAGTGATATATCTCGAAGAGAAGAGAAGTGTGTAGACGTGCCAGCTGTGGAACCGAGCTGGGAACGTTGTGGTATCAAGTTCTGGTCGACGAGCAGAGTTTAATAAGCTACTCAGAGGCATTTTCGTGGGCTGTGTGGAGCGCCCTGACCAGACGCCGTCAGAGGGAAAGCGCCCTCGATCAATTAATCTGTGGTAAGCACAATATACGCCAGTTCATAGTGATCATTTGTAGTTGGTCGTGTGCCCAGCGACAGTAGCGATGTTTATTTTATAAGTTAGACATGTTTTAATAAGGCAGAAAGCCTGAAATAGGAGAGTGAAGAGGGAGGAGCACGGAGCGGCGTCCGTCCTCTCTGAGCGCTGGCGGACGACTGAGGGAGCCTGGCTCTTGACGGAGGAAGACCCTCCCAGCAAGTGAGGACCGCCGCCTGGCGAGGTGGAGTATGGACCCGCCCAAAACGGGGGAGTCCACTCTCACTGTATGTAGAGGATAGATAGAGGTTTGAGGCAAGCATATTGTGTGGTTATTTTTGTTTATGTGTTAAAGGGGAACATTTTATTGGAGTGTCGATGGGTTGCAGGTTTGTTCTTTGGGGAAGAAGTTGCTGAGAACTTCGAAGCCAGCAGATGAAGTAGCTGATGAGACTCCAAGGTAGTGGAGCAGAGGACCTCGAGCTGTGAGGAGAAGCAGCAGTGAAGAGGAGTGTCACGTGCTTCTGTAGAGGTGGAGAAGCACCATAGTTGCTCGGGGAAACTTCATGGTGTAGCAACCAAGAGAGCTGTGGAGGACCCTAGCAGAAGGGTGAAGCACCGTACTTGCTCAAAGAAACTTCATGATAGCAGCCTGGAGGAGCTGCAGAGGATCCTGGTAGTGAAGCCCGGAAGAACCTAAGGATATTAGGGTAGTGAACTTCCAGAGGTGGAAGGGGAAGTTCTGGTGGATTACTTATAGGGAGTTGATAGTGTTTGGTTGTCAGTAGCGTGCAAGACGCAGTGAGAGGTGAGTGACTGTTGGCATTCTTACGTCGAGGAGTTTTTTATACTGAAGTATCAATGAACATTTATACTGGTATATATTATTGCATTCAAATGCTGATTTTCTATATATACATTATCTTGCTGATAGTGCAACAGCGTATGTAGACTTGATCAACTTGAGGAGGTTAATAGTATCAGGTGGTGAACCAGGAGATAGGATACCACTTGATAAGCTGATGACAGAGTTCTGATGGTGTTGGAGTGCAACCTGATTGTAATATTATAGAGTATAGGATTCATTATTATTATATGTGTGTATGTATTGTGTGTTCTTTGTCCAGTAAATGTATCACAATTTGCTGGTGTTTGCCCTTGTCCTAGTGAGGCTTCCCAGGAGGTAGTAAAGAAGGAGAGAGAAAGAACCAAGAACCACTGCTGTGGACAGGGTAGGAGGTAATACTAGTAAGTCATAGGGGATTGAGGAGATCATATCTCATAAGGAGAGAGTGGGGAGTCACAGCGGCTCGAGTGGGTGTGTGCACGTGACAACGAGGCTAAGTGTTGGAGCCGCATCCCCTAAACGTGTGACGTTGAGCCCCTCTCCAAGAGCCAGAAGCGCCAAGGGTGATCTCCTAGTATAAGCACTCTACCGAGTTGTGGGTTGGGTTGTCCATAGAGAAGGATCAACGACGACAACACCAACCAACCCACAGTCTATAATAAATTGGGGGCCTGTCCGGGAGCGTGAACTGACACACCCACACCCTGTCCAAGAGTAGATTTGTACACCCTTGCTGAGATAAACTGTGTGACCGCAGGTGTATACTCTCTCTCTTGGGAAGACTCACAGGACAAAGATGGATAAGGTGCAAGCGTTTGTGGAGTCAGGCAAGCCTGAGGACTTGGAAGGTTGCACGAGGGATCAATTGAAACAGATAGCAGAAAAATGTGGCATTAGGTTGAAAGCATCTAAAGTAGCTGGGATGAAGGATGAGATCCTGAGGCAGTTAAGAGCCAAAAATGAAGCGGCAGAGCAAGGAGCCCAAAAAGGAGCTGAAAGTGGAAAGGAGGATGATGGGCAGGATGAAGTGAGATCCCAGGGATCGAGTAGGAGCAGCAAGAGTAGCCGCAGTAGTAGGAGTAGCCGAAATAGGAGCTTGGAGAGATTCCAGTTAGAGCTCCAGATCCAACAACAGCGTGAGGAGAGACAGTTCCAGCTGGAAAAGATGAAGTTAGAACTCCAGATGAAAAATGAAGCAGAGAAGGAAAAAGAAAAAACCAGGCTGGAAGTAGAAAAAGAGAAAACCAGAATAAGGGAACTGGAGTTGGAACAAGAGAAAGAAAAAGAGAAAACCAGAGTAAGAGAACTGGAGTTGGAACAGGAGAAAGAAAAAGAGAAAGCAAGACTAGAGGTCGAAAAAGAAAAAGCCCAGGTCGAAAAAGAAAAAGAGAGAACAAAACAAATGCAGATAGAAGCGAATAGAACCTTGGCTGAGCAAAGGATTGAACATGGGTTGCCAGAGAGCGCCACCCAGGTATCACACCCACCAGATGTTAGGGTTAGGGAGAAGGACATTCCCTTGTTTGTTCCCGAAGAGGCAGAGAGCTTTTTCGAGCACTTTGAAAAAGTAGCCAGCATCAAGGAGTGGCCACAGGAGGAATGGGCCCAGCTGGTCCAGTTAAGATTGACCGGTGCAGCCAGGGAGGCATTCACCCAATTGTCACTGGAAGAGTGCCAGGATTATGGCACAGTAAAGAGCAGCATATTGCGCTCGTTTCAGTTAACCCCAGAAGCTTATAGAAAGCGCTTCAGAGAGATGAGCAAAGTTGGAGCATGTACGTTTGCTGAGACAGCAAGAGATCTGGAAAGACGATTCCAGAAGTGGATTGAGGCTGCTGGAGTTGGATCTTACGCTGACCTGAAGCAACTGATGGTCATGGAGAAGTTCTTGGAGATGATGCATCCCGAAACAAAGTTCAAGATCCAAGAAGCAGGGATAAAGGAGGTGAAAGATGCCGCAGACAGGGCAGATATGATTACTGAAGCGTACAAGAGCTTGAGGGAGAACAGAGTGAGAAGCGAGGTGAGACGCAGCAATGGCAGATCCAATGGAGTCTGGGGAGGAAGAAGTTTTGGGGGGCAGACAAGCAGACCAGCTAGTTTTAAGCCCCAGGAAGGAAAGTTGCCGAGTCCGCCTGCTGGAGGTAAGCAGGAAAATAAAAGTGTGCAGAGGAGACAAGAGTCCAATGAAGCTCCACAGAGTATGAGTAGTACATCTGGCCCGAGGAACTCCAATACGAGTGGGCAGAGTCAGAGCTACTCGGGGGCGTATAGGAGAGATTTCTCCCAAATGAGATGCTACAAGTGCAACAGATCAGGTCACATGATGCGAGATTGTCGGCAGGGCAAGAGAGTCGTGACCCTGACGACATGTGATCCCCGGAAGAAGTACGTTGATGTACAACAAGACAAACCACAGAAGGTAGATTTGATGAACGAGCGGTATAGGCCGTTCATTAGTAAAGGTTGGGTCGGCATAGAAGGTCAACCCGAGGTGGAGGTTAGTATCCTCAGGGATACTGGAGCCAATCAGAGCTTGATTCTGAGAGGCCTAATAAGAAATGATCGACTGTTAGCTGGCAGTAGGAGGATAAAGGTTCATGGGTTGTTGTCTAAGAGTGACATGCCCGTGTGTGCTGTCCAGTTGAAGTCAGATTATTTGTCGGCGGAGGTGATGTTGGGAGTGTGCCCCAACATACCTGTTCCAGGAGTCCAAGTGATCCTGGGGAACGACTTGTGTGGGTCCAAGGTGCTGCCAGAGCTGATAGTAAAAGCTGTGCCGGAGGTGAACCAGAAGGACCGCGGTACAAGTGGAACGCCGGACAAGATAGATCTAGCCAGCATCCTTGAAGATGAGGCAGAGGACAGTCAAGTCATCGTATACCCGGCCTGTGTAGTGACAGAGTCGGACGTAGACGCCGAGGAAGACATTGGAGATGATATGGCAGTGTCGACTCCACCAAGGGAGGAGGTCAACATGGACATGTCTGGGCTGTTCGACGAAGATCGAGCTCAGAAGAATGAGGATTCGAGGAGACAGGAAGTGAAAATGACCCTACCTGAAAAGTTCAGCGTGAACCGAGCGGACCTGATTAGGGCTCAGAAAGAGGAGTTTATAGATCTAATCAGGGAGGCAAAAGGGGGAAATTCATGTCCGGAGTCCCCCGTGTATTACTACTTGGACGATGATGTACTAATGAGGAAATGGCGACCGGACAAAGCCGGCGCAGATAAGGTATGGTTGGAGAAGCACCAAGTGTTAGTGCCGAAGGAGTTTAGGGCGGCTGTGTTAGAACTAGCCCACTCCGTAGATATGGCAGGGCACTTGGGGGTGAAGAAGACCTTAAATAAGGTGCAGGAGCACTTCTACTGGCCGAACGTGTGGAAGGAGGTAAAGAAATATTGTAGGACATGTTTGGCGTGCCAACGTGCAGGTAAGCCGGCTCCGGCTATACCAAAGGCACCCTTAAAGCCCATACCGGCATTTGGCGAGCCTTTTGAGAGAGTCTTGATAGACTGTGTAGGTCCGTTGCCGAGGACCAGAAAAGGCCACGAGTACTTACTGACCATAATGTGCACGGCCACCCGTTTCCCTGAAGCAATCCCTCTGAGAAGAGTGACGTCGAGAGCCGTTCTGGATAGACTACAGAACTACATTGCGTGGGTAGGAATGCCCAAGGTTATCCAGACGGACCAGGGGAGTGTCTTCCAGTCGAAGTTGTTTAGGGAAACTGTGAAAGGATGGAGAGTAGAGCAAGTGCGCTCGTCACCGTATCACCCTCAGTCGCAGGGAGCATTGGAGCGTTTCCATGGAACGCTAAAGAGCTTGTTGAGGATATACTGCGCTGAGGAAGGGAGTAGTTGGGACGAGGCATTACCATCCGTGTTGTTCGCCATCAGGGATGCGGTAGTAGAATCACTCGGATTCACCCCATTTCAACTGGTGTACGGACACTCCGTGAGGAGCCCAGTGGGCGCGCTGAAGGAGCAGCTCACCGTGGATAGGCCTAAGGTGGACGTGGGAAAATATGTGAAGACCTTTAGAGAGCGACTCTCTAGGGCCAGAGATTTGGCCAAGGAAAATTTGAGGACATCCCAGGCAGAGATGGTAAGGTACCACGACAGGAAGGCGAAGGGCAGGAAATTTCAAGAAGGAGATCAGGTGTTAGTCCTGCTACCGGTAAAAGGAAGTATATACGAGTCGAGATTTTGTGGACCATATACCATCCAGAAGGCATTAGGGGAGGTGAATTATGTAATCCACATGCCAGATCGTCCGAGGAAGTCACAGGTTTGCCACGTGAACATGATGAAGAGGTACTATGACAGAGATAAGCCTCTAGGCGATGAAGAACCGATGGAAACCCCACTGCAGGCGACGGTGCTGTGTGGAGGAGACGGCAAAGGGATAGAAGAGGAGAACTGTAAGTTAGAGATGGCCGACGGCGCGAAGATATCAATTACAGAAAGCCTGGCCAAGATAGGTGAGCGTCTGGGTCATTTGGAGGATGAC
Source organism: Procambarus clarkii (assembly GCF_020424385.1). Taxonomy (NCBI): domain Eukaryota; kingdom Metazoa; phylum Arthropoda; class Malacostraca; order Decapoda; family Cambaridae; genus Procambarus; species Procambarus clarkii. The sequence goes on along the minus strand of NW_025575200.1, from coordinate 39,993 downwards.
CAACGCCAGGAGCTAGTGGAGATCCTACGGAGGAATAAGTCGTTATTCACGGACGTGCCTAGAAGACACCGCGGAACGGTGCACGAAGTGAATGTAGGGAGTGCTGAGCCCATCAAGCAGCACCCTTACAGAGTTAACCCGGAGAAAGCAGCGGCAAAGAGAGCAGAAGTAAAGTATCTGCTAGATAACGACTTGGCAGAGGTTAGCGACAGTGACTGGAGTTCGCCGTGCCTCCTCGTGAAGAAGAGTGACGGCACGTACCGGTTCTGTACCGATTATAGGAAAGTGAATGCACTCACGGTCGCTGACTCGTTTCCGATACCGCGCATTGACGATTGCATAGATCGGATTGGGAGTGCACGGTATGTCTCGAAGATAGACCTGTTGAAGGGATACTACCAGATTCCCCTGTCTGAGGAGGCCAAGAGGATCTCAGCGTTCGTGACACCCGACGGCTTGTACCAATATAAAGTGGTGCCGTTCGGAATGAAGAATAGTGGTAGTTGTTTTCAACGAGTAATGAATCAGGTATTACAAGGCGCGACTGGATGTGCAGTGTACATCGATGATATTGTGGTGTTCGCTGATTCCTGGAAGGATCACGTGGATCGACTTTTAGATTTGTTCGATCGGTTGGAGAAGGCCAACATGACGATCAACTTGGCAAAAAGCGAGTTCGGGAGAGCCCGCCTGGAGTACCTTGGATATATAGTAGGGCAAGGCGAGGTTGCTCCGGTAAGAACAAAGGTGGAGGCCATTGACAACTTCCCGGTGCCCAGGAGTAAGAAAGAATTGTTGAGATACCTCGGTATGATTGGGTATTACCGGAAGTTCTGTGAAAATTTCTCCACCATAGCCGCTCCTATGACGAGTTTGCTATCAAAGAGCAAGAAGTGGGAGTGGAATGGAACAGCACAAGAAGCGTTTGAGAAGACCAAAAGACTGTTGACTGAGGCACCTGTACTAGTGTCGCCAGATTTTGAAGCGCCGTTTAAGTTATTTGTAGATGCCAGTGATATAGGGGCCGGAGCTGTACTGACGCAGCAGAATGATGGAATTTACCGCCCCTTGTCCTTCTTCTCGAAGAAGTTCGTTAAGCACCAGAGGTCGTACAGTACAGTCGAGAAAGAGACTTTGGCCCTGGTGATGGCATTGAAACATTTTGAAGTGTATGTGAGTGGGGGAGGACACCCAGTAACGGTGTATACAGACCATAATCCCCTAGTTTTCCTGAAGAACATGAAGCATGCAAACCAGAGATTAACCAGATGGTTTTTATCGCTCCAAGAGTATGACCTGGTGATAACGCACATAAGAGGGCGAGACAATGTAGTGGCTGATGCGTTATCTCGAGCCTAGCCACTAGAATAACTCTCAAAAATAAGGGGAGGGGAGTGTTATGATCTCAGCCTACAGGAGAAACGAGTCTCCCTTCTTGAGAGTTATTCAGCAAGCCTGACCTAACTAGAAGGTCTAGCAAATATTGAGGTGATAACCCATATGTAAAATGGCTGGTTGGATATGTATAACAGTTTGAGATTATGGGCAATGAAGGAGAAAATAGATAAATGACTGGCTAGGAGATGTGGACATTTTGCTGGAGGCGTGAGGCTCGCTTCCGGAGGACCTTGACCTCACTTGAGCGCCAGACATCGCAGGGGGAAGCCGCGCTCCGTGAGCTCCCGCCAGAAGGGAACCCCTAGTGATATATCTCGAAGAGAAGAGAAGTGTGTAGACGTGCCAGCTGTGGAACCGAGCTGGGAACGTTGTGGTATCAAGTCCTGGTCGACGAGCAGAGTTTAATAAGCTACTCAGAGGCATTTTCGTGGGCTGTGTGGAGCGCCCTGACCAGACGCCGTCAGAGGGAAAGCGCCCTCGATCAATTAATCTGTGGTAAGCACGATATACGCCAGTTCATAGTGATCACTTGTAGTTGGTCGTGTGCCCAGCGACAGTAGCGATGTTTATTTTATAAGTTAGACATGTTTTAATAAGGCAGAAAGCCTGAAATAGGAGAGTGAAGAGGGAAGAGCACGGAGCGGCGTCCGTCCTCTCTGAGCGCTGGCGGACGACTGAGGGAGCCTGGCTCTTGACGGAGGAAGACCCTCCCAGCAAGTGAGGACCGCCGCCAGGCGAGGTGGAGTATGGACCCGCCCAAAACGGGGGAGTCCACTCTCACTGTATGTAGAGGACAGATAGAGGTTTGAGGCAAGCATATTGTGTGGTTATTTTTGTTTATGTGTTAAAGGGGAACATTTTATTGGAGTGTCGATGGGTTGCAGGCTTGTTCTTTGGGGAAGAAGTTGCTGAGAACTTCGAAGCCAGCAGATGAAGTAGCTGATGAGACTCCAAGGTAGTGGAGCAGAGGACCTCGAGCTGTGAGGAGAAGCAGCAGTGAAGAGGAGTGTCACGTGCTTCTGTAGAGGTGGAGAAGCACCATAGTTGCTCGGGGAAACTTCATGGTGTAGCAACCAAGAGAGCTGTGGAGGACCCTAGCAGAAGGGTGAAGCACCGTACTTGCTCAAGGAAACTTCATGATAGCAGCCTGGAGGAGCTGCAGAGGATCCTGGTAGTGAAGCCCGGAAGAACCTAAGGATATTAGGGTAGTGAACTTCCAGAGGTGGAAGGGGAAGTTCTGGTGGATTACTTATAGGGAGATGATAGTGTTTGGTTGTCAGTAGCGTGCAAGACGCAGTGAGAGGTGAGTGACTGTTGGCATTCTTACGTCAAGGAGTTTTTTATACTGAAGTATCAATGAACATTTATACTGGTATATATTATTGCATTCAAATGCTGATTTTCTATATATACATTATCTTGCTGATAGTGCAACAGCGTATGTAGACTTGATCAACTTGAGGAGGTTAATAGTATCAGGTGGTGAACCAGGAGATAGGATACCACTTGATAAGCTGATGACAGAGTTCTGATGGTGTTGGAGTGCAACCTGATTGTAATATTATAGAGTATAGGATTCATTATTATTATATGTGTGTATGTATTGTGTGTGTGCTTTGTCCAGTAAATGTATCACAATTTGCTGGTGTTTGCCCTTGTCCTAGTGAGGCTTCCCAGGAGGTAGTAAAGAAGGAGAGAGAAAGAACCAAGAACCACTGCTGTGGACAGGGTAGGAGGTAATACTAGTAAGTCATAGGGGATTGAGGAGATCATATCTCATAAGGAGAGAGTGGGGAGTCACAGCGGCTCGAGTGGGTGTGTGCACGTGACAACGAGGCTAAGTGTTGGAGCCGCATCCCCTAAACGTGTGACGTTGAGCCCCTCTCCAAGAGCCAGAAGCGCCAAGGGTGATCTCCTAGTATAAGCACTCTACCGAGTTGTGGGTTGGGTTGTCCATAGAGAAGGATCAACGACGACAACACCAACCAACCCACAGTCTATAATAGTATCTCTCCCGCCTGCGCTCAAGGGAGTACAGATTTAGGCTCTTTAGTCGGTCCCAATAGTTTAGATGTTTTACTGAGTGAATTCTAGCAGTAAAGGATCTCTGTACGCTCTCCAGGTCAGCAATTTCTCCAGCTTTGAAAGGGGCTGTCATTATGCAGCAGTACTCCACTGCTGCACAATGAGTGGAAAAAACATTAACATGAGTGGAAAAAACACAAAACATTAACAAACCACTCTTGAAGTGGTTTGTTAATGTTAGTTAGGAGAAATGTGAGGTAATGGTCTGTAGTGCTATCAATGAATATCCCTGAAGTAAGCGGAGAGGTTATGTTGGTCCAGATGTGATCAAGAGCCGTGGCAGTACTGTCAGTGATTCTAGTAGGTCTAGTGATTAAGGGTATAAGGAAGCAGGAATTCATACAGTTGAGGAAGCTAGCAGCAGGAGAGTTATCAGGCTCATAGAGGTCAACGTTAAAGTCACCAGAAATAATTAAGTGGTTTTTGTTCAGTCTGTTCTCTATTATAAGATTTCTAAGGTTAGAGTTAAAATCAGTCACATCAGTGTTAGGAACCCTGTAGACTGTTCCCACAGTCAAGACAGCATCGTTACCCTTGACTCTGAAACAGGCAAATATATACTCTCCATAAGGGTCTCTAGATTTAATTACTTTTATGCAAGTCAGTGCATGGTGGTAGTAAAGAGAAGTACCACCACCTCTTTGTATAGGACGACAGTTGTGAATAGCTGAGTAGTAAGGTATGTTATAGAGTTGAGAAGTGTCCTCTTTTAACCACGTTTCAGTAAACACAATAAAAGATAATTTGTTGTCAACTGTTTGAATCAGGGCATTAACAGCATCAAAGCGTTTGCTTAGAGATCTTACATTCAAGTTAATTACAGAAACATTGTTATTACACGCTAAAACATTGTTTACATCATGTGCTGTGTAATACCTGCAATTTTGATCATTAACGTGATGATTGTTATAGTTACTAGATAAGAGGTTAAGGTCTGGATCTGTAATAGTTTGCATAAGAGCTTCTGGTTTATAGAAAAGCCAAAAAGACAATGATAAAAGAACTAGCTATGAAAATATATATATATATATATATATATATATATATATATATATATATATATATATATATATATATATATATATATATATATATATATATATATATATATATATATATATATATATATATATATATATATATATATATATATATATATATATGTCGTACCTAGTAGCCAGAACGTACTTCTCAGCCTACTATGCAAGGCCCGATTTGCCTAATAAGCCAAGTTTTCATGAATTAATTGTTTTTCGACTACCTAACCTACCTAACCTAACCTAACCTAACTTTTTCGGCTACCTAACCAAACCTAACCTATAAAGATAGGTTAGGTTAGGTTAGGTAGGGTTGGTTAGGTTCGGTCATATATCTACGTTAATTTTAACTCCAATAAAAAAAAATTGACCTCATACATAATGAAATGGGTAGCTTTATCATTTCATAAGAAAAAAATTAGAAAAAATATATTAATTCAGGAAAACTTGGCTTATTAGGCAAATCGGGCCTTGAGTAGTAGGCCAAAAAGTGAGTTCTGGCTACTAGGTACGACACATATATATATATATATATATATATATATATATATATATATATATATATATATATATATATATATATATATAAAACTATCCACAAAAATGAGGTAGGTTGCTTAAAAGTACTTTCACGTACACTGAAGGTAATTATTTGCACTAATGATCAAAACTGCACAGGCAAAGCAAAGAGCACAATGAAGTAATAGTGGTTGGGCTAGGAACCTGGGTTACAAAGAAAAAGTAGAATAAAAATTCTAAAGTAATATAAACTTAATGGTAATTTAAGTAATAAAAACTTAATGGGAACTTAGGAATGTAAAGAATGAACTAGAATAATTAATAACAAAAGGTGACCAAAAAAGTCAAAAAGCAATTATGAAATCTATAAAACGAAAAGCTTACTTACTATAATAATATAAGTACACTATAGTTGAATACTAAAGTTAGACTAAAACACTATAACAAAATGAGGTAGTTTAAATAGAGATACACTCAGGAACACTGGATAATGAAGTTTATACTAGAGGACACAGGCAAAGCCAGTGTACTATGGAACATGGGAGTAAAAAGAAAAGATGAAAATTTTTGTTTAATAAAATTAAAACCTTTTGAAAGGAAAGGCAGAGCTAAAGTACACATTGGTAGTTAAATGAGATTATAATTTGAATTCTGGCTATACAGCAGCTATCCCACAGTCACTCAGGAAAGAATTAAGGTGAGCTTCAGTGGTTATAGAATTATTTTTTCCGGTGTCAGTCCTCCTAGCTATAATTTTACCATCTCGCACTACTCAACTCTTTAACATGCCTAACTACTCGGCAATTCACAACTGTCGTCAAGTTAAGAGAGGTGGTGGTACTGCTCTTTACTACCACCAAGAACTAATATGCTTAACAGTAATTAGAACTAGAGACTGCTGTGGGGAGTATATCTTCGCCAGTTTCAGAGTCAAGGGTACTGAGTTTGTCTTATCGGTGGGTGCAGTCTAAAGAATTCCTAACACTGATGTGTCCGAATTCAACTCAAACCTTAGAAATCTAATACTAGATAACAGACTGAACAAAAACCATCTAATTATCGCAGGGGACTTTAATATTGACCTCTGCGAGCCTGAACACCCTACTGCTGTTAGCTTCCTCAACTGTATGAATTCCTGCTTCCTCATACCCTTAATCACTAGACCTACTAGAATCACTGATAGTACTGCCACGACTCTAGATCACATCTGGACCAACATAACCTCTCCGCTTACTTCAGGTATAATCACCGATAGCACTACAGACCATTACCCCACATTTCTCTTAACTAACATTAACAAACCACCTCTAGAGACAAGGGAGTTCAGCTTTAGGCTGCACAATAAAACTGCTATAGACAATTTTACAACTGCTGCTGATAATGTCAACTGGGAGTCCGAGTTAGGTTATTAGTCCCATTATCACCACACCAGAAATAAATATCTCTTTGATATCCCCAGAGTCAAACTTAATCTGTGTAAACACTCTATGCAAATAAAGGGACCCAGTCTATGGAACTTGCTCCCTATTGAATTGAAATGCTGTCCAACTTTTGCGTCATTCAAAAACAACACTAAAAAGTACCTAATTTCATCTTCATAGTTTTATACATTTTGCTTTAAAATTGCACTGTATCTATTGCTACCCAACCTCCCAATCTTTATGTACCCAATCTGAACATCTTTATCATTGTGATCATTGCTGTCTTCTTATATGTGCTGTCAATCTGCTGTATGGTGTCTATTAATCTTGTTTAAATTACCAATCAAGCTTTCAATGTAATCAATCAGAGCTTTAATATACCAATGTGCTTTAATATACTTACAAATCTCTCTCATCTCATTTTTTTCTTGAAATGTATTTGTTATCATTTTATTAATTCTGCTAGAATTTACCTACTTAAAATTATCTGTTAGATTAATGACCTGCCCGAAACGCTGTGCGTACTTTTGGCTTTACAAGATTGTAAATACTGTACTATGCTATGTATTCTCGCAAACCCAATGTGCCTTCTTGTATATAAATAAATAAATAAATAAATAAATAAATAAATAGGTAACATAGGGGACATCAACCTAGCAGTGCAATCTTTTCTTCAAAAACTCTCAGCCTTTATAACACCCAATGTCCTAAGCTTACAAAATAAGTCACAACCAAAAGGCTTAACAATCCTTGGCTTACAAAGGGAATACTTAAATCCATTAATAAAAAACATGACCTTGAGAAGAAATATAGGTTAGGAACTGTCTCCAAAGAATTCTCAAAGAATTACTCGTCAGTACTATCTAAAATAATTAGGCGAACCAAAACTAAACACTACGAAGATAAATGTACCCAAATAAAGAGCAACATTAAAAAAACTTGGAGCACAATTTCACAAATATTGGGATCAAAGAAGATTTTAAATAACAAACCAACACTCCTGTCCAATAACCATCGTCAGCTTTCAGCCTCTGATTCTGCTATTGAGTTCAATAGGTTCTTCTCTTCCATTGGGTCATCCCTTGCAAATGACATTCCATCTTCCAGTACTGATGTTCAGGACTCTCTTACAGGAAACTATCCACAATCTCTGTACCTAAAGCCTACAAATTCCACTGACGTTAATGAGATAATCCTTTCCCTTAAAACCAAGTCTAGTGCCCTTGAGGAGATACCAACTTTAATTTACAAAAAAACCTCCAGATCTTTAGCCTCTGCTATTGCATTGCTCTCCAAGAAGTCACTTGAACCCCAAACCTTTCCAAATATTCTAAAAAAAAGCGAGAGCTAGTGACCCCTGTCCACAAATGTGGTGATCTCACAGATGTTAACAACTACAGACCTATATCAATCCCACCTAACTTGTCAAAAATATTTGAAAAACTAATCTACAAGCAGCTCTACTCTTATCTAGCCAAACACAATATACTTAGCTCTTGTCAATATGGCTTCAGACCCAAAAAAAAGCACTAACGATGCACTTATTAGTATGATTAAATTGATTCATGCAGCTCTTGATAAAAATGAGTTTCCTGTTGGGTTATTTGTGGACCTGCGTAAGGCTTTTGACACTGTCAGCCACCAAAACCTTCTTCTTAAATTACATCATTATGGAGTCAGAGGACACTCCCTGCATTACCCCAAATCTTACCTTACTGACAGGCTCCAGTATGTTTCTGTGAATAATACAATTTCACCTACCCTACCCATCAACATTGGTGTTCCTCAGGGCAGCATACTTGGATCTCTCCTCTTTCTCATCTACATTAATGACCTTCCAAATGCCTCCCAACACCTCAAACCAATTCTATTTGCTGACGACACAACCTTCATTTACTCCAGTCCTGACCCCCTTGCTCTAAATGCCACAGTAAATACTGAGCTAAATAAAGTCCATCTTTGGCTAACCGTCAACAAACTCACCCTTAACATTGACGAAACTTTTTATATTCTGTTTGGCAATAAATCCTCTAAATAAATAAATCTCATAATAAACAATACCCAAATTTGTAACAAAATAGAGGTTATCTTATCTTGAGATGATTTCGGGGCTTTTTTAGTGTCCTCGCAGCCCGGTCCTCGACCAGGCCTCCACCCCCAGGAAGCAGCCCGTGACAGCTGACTAACACCCAGGTACCTAATTTACTGCTAGGTAACAGGGGAATAAGGTGAAAGAAACTAAGAAATAAAATAAATAAATAAATGTTTATTTAGGTAAGGTACATACATACAAGAGATTTTACAAAGTTTGTTGGATTAATAGATAGAGCTAGTACATACAATGCCTAAAGCCACTATTAAGCAAAGCGTTTCGGGCAGGAAAAACATTAATGACTAAAGCTTAATACTAATGGGTATAAAGAATAAAATGTGTTGAGAACAAATAAAAATAGAGGTAAAAGAGGGGGGAACATGGCTGAAAAAGCAGCACAAATACAATTACAAATTATTACAGACAATTACATTCAAACAGCGTTGTTTTGAAAAAACAAAAAAACAGACATGGGTTGACAACAGAGGGGTAAGGTAGGTTACAGGGAATTTATTAGGTAGTGCTTCGTTTTTATCTTAAACTGGTTGAGAGAGGTACAGTCTTTAACATGGTTGGGAAGGTCATTCCACATTCTAGGTCCCTTAATTTGAAGAGCATTTCTAGTTTGATTAAGTTGTCCTCTAGGGATATCAAAACTATTTATTTCTGGTATGGTGCTCATGGGTTCTGTTACAACCTTCAATGAATCTTTTGAGGTCAGGATTGCCATTACAGTTCAGCGTTTTATACAGCGATAGCAGGCGGCTTGACGTTTGCGAGGCACTACACATTAAGAAGTCAACACCAGCAATCAACAGCCAATTAATGCACAACTATATTCTACCCACCTCACGACTCCGCTCCAATATAGAAGCATCAAGAAATATGGACCAATAGGCTTTCTACAATCACTCCCATTTCAATACCCATTGTTTCGTGTTCTGTCTTGTGTTGATGAAATTAATACCCTATTAATGCCAACTCTTGTTCTGTCTTGTGTTGATGAAATTAATACCCTATTAATGCCACCTCACTCAAATGTAGATATAAACAAAATCGGAGATGCGTAAGTTCTATTCAGTTGTGTATTTAAAGACTTTGAAAATGTAATAAGTTTTACGAAACACGCTCGTGTCGCGTCAGACAAGAAATAAAAATTAATTTTGGAGAATTGATTTTTGAATTACCTCCAACAGTGAAAAAAAATGTACGAAAGATTGAGAAAATTCGTGTTAGAATTATTAATCTTACTTTTTCGGTCATATTTAATAATATAATATATATATATATATATATATATATATATATATATATATATATATATATATATATATATATATATATATATATATATATATATATATATTTATTTATTATATCTATGGAAATCAGAGTAAGAGTACTGGATGAAATTTTGTGTATAATTCTTGTCAATAAAAAGGTCTCATCTTAAATACATCTCAAAAATTTTTCTTCTTTCTTTTTAATAACATGCTTATTACAAAAAAAATGTCTAACTTAGCTACAGAGGTTATATTTTTATAAATATTTCAAGAGAACCTGAATGGAAAGCACATTATTCAAATAAACATGCAAAAAAACACTTCCCAAAATTGTTCTAACTTGGTTAAATACAGAAATATTTGTTTATCTATAAATGATTTCCAATTTAACTACAATTGCAGCTCCCGGGTGCTGGTTTGGTCTATGATGAATATCTAACTTCTATGACTAAAGAAAATATTAAAAACCTCAATACTTTGTACTGCAGAGCTTTAACTTCCATTATGAAGTGTATTTTTCACACAAAATAAAACAAATACAACTTTGTAGGTCATTCAACTGACACAGTGACAGCATGATATTTTCAATGCAAAGATCACAACATTAAAACTGTATATAGGATATACTGGAAATGCACTTCAATTTACCTAAAAGTTCTCTGAATCTTCTCCCACATTCAACATTTTTAACCTATCACCTGTGTACTCACCTAGTTGTGCTTGCGGGGGATTGAGTTTAGGGGGTCCCACCTCTCAACTATCTATGAACTGGTGTAAAGATTCCTGAGCCTATTGGGGTCTATCATATTTACAATTGAAACTATGTATGGAGTCTGCCTCCACCAAATCACCACCTAATAGATTTCATTTGTTAACTACCCTGACACTGAAAAAGTTCTTTCTAACGTCCCTGTTTGTGTACCATCCTGTGAGTTTTCATATTTCGTATTTTCATATTTTCGTATATTTTCGTATTTTCGTATTTCATATTTTCATCGATTGGTGCTAACCTTGCAAGTAAAATCCCACAGACTCAGACACATATCAACACATATCTCTCAGGCAACTATCCAAACTCTCTTCTCCTCTCACCAGTCAGCCAGTCAGATGTTGTGTCCATCATACACTCACTAAAAACCAAAGCTGGGAACATCAGTGAAATCCCATCCATTGTATACAAGAGCGTCTCACATGCCCTTGCACCACCTATAGCTCTGCTGTTCAACAAATCCCTTGAGTGTCATACCTTCCCTGATATCCTTAAAAACGCAAGAGTAACGCCAGTTCATAAAGGAGGTAATCCGTCAGACATAAACAACTACAGACCAATATCGAACCTACCCATACTATCAAAAATATTTGAAAAAATTATCTACAAACAGCTCTACTCCTATCCCGTAAAATACGACATTCTTAGCCCCTGTCAGTTTGGCTTCCGCTCTCAAAAGAGTACCAACGATGCAATTATTAGTCTCCTTGATATAATTTACTCAGCCCTTGACAAAAATGAGTTTCCAATTGGATTCTTCATTGACCTGAGAAAAGCCTTTGATACGGTTAATCACGGCTACCTCTTATGTAAACTCCATCATTATGGAATCCGAGGCCATGCACTGGACTATATCCAATCCTTTCTTAGTGATAGACACCAATGTGTAGCCATCAATAATATTATCTCTCCCATTCTACCAATAACCGCTGGAGTGCCACAGGGCAGCATCTTGGGACCCCAACTATTTCTTATATACATTAATGATCTGCCTAATGTCTCTAACATTCTGAAACCTACTTTGTTTGCTGATGATACTACCCTAATTTACTCCAACCCCAACCCACATACACTAAATGATGTTGTTAATATTGAACTAATAAAAGTCCACTTATGGATGTCAACCAACAAACTAACACTTAACATAGAAAAGACCTACTACATCCTATTTGAAAGCAAATCTACAAATTTGCTTCCTTAGCAAATTGACATAGCTTCATATATATATATATATATATATATATATATATATATATATATATATATATATATATATATATATATATATATATATATATATATATATATATATATATATATATATATATATATATATATATATATATATATATATATATGTCGTACCTAGTAGCCAGAACGCACTTCTCAGCCTACTATGCAAGGCCCGATTTGCCTAATAAGCCAAGTTTTCATGAATTATTTGTTTTTCGACTACCTAACCTACCTAACCTAACCTAACCTAACTTTTTCGGCTGCCTAACCGAACCGAACCTATGAAGATAGGTTAGGTTAGGTTAGGTAGGGTTGGTTAGGTTAGGTCATATATCTACGTAAATTTTAACTCCAATAAAAAAAAAATTACCTCATACATAATGAAATGGGTAGCTTTATCATTTCATAAGAAAAAAATTAGAGAAAAAATATTAATTCAGGAAAACTTGGCTTATTAGGCAAATCGGGCCTTGCATAGTAGGCTGAGAAGTGCGTTCTGGCTACTAGGTACGACATATATATATATATATATATATATATATATATATATATATATATATATATATATATATATATATATATATATATATATATATATATATATATATATATATATATATATATATATATATATATATATATATATATATATATGCGAACAAGCCTGAATGGTCCCCAGGACTATATGCGAATATATATATATATATATATATATATATATATATATATATATATATATATATATATATATATATATATATATATATATATATATATATATATATATATATATATATATACCGATATATATATCGGTTCAGTTCCTGAACCGATTATGTGACTGTAATCCTTTACACCACAGACCACGGGATGGGTGTGAGGTGCATAATAAAGAAAGAAATTGCTTCGAAGACCAGTACGTCATTATTTAATTGTAAACTATTTAATGCTAGTAGTGAAGAAATGGAGTCTGAAAAAATATAGCTGTCTATTACAGTGTTTTCAATCATTATAAGGGCCACCAACATTGCTATCAGTTCAACTTGCAAGGCGGATGCCTTTCAGTTGTGGGGTCTCTACTCAACCTCGTCTCCCTCCCCCCTGCCATCGTACAGGGAAACTCAGCTGATAACCCACCTGTTCCGGCACCTAAGATGGTTAGGTGCGCCGGGGGTATCATCACGTAGAAGTTTGCTGGGGCAGGGTTCCATTTACATAATGTAAATGGGATCCTGCCTCACTTCACACCGAGGCACAAATGCTCTATTGAGAATAGACATACATTTGTCATAGAGGCCGTTGACAGCCGGGTACACAGATATTATTTCTCTACTTACAACAGAACTCGTTGCATGCATTGTCCAAGCTGATGAATACTTTCCAGGCAAGGCACAATTGAGACAAGCTTCTTCGAAATCGGGAGACGCTAGGTGTAATCTTGTATCCGCATTGTGTGTTATATACCAGTCCCATTGGTCTACGAGCTCAATAGTTGTCCTTGCTTTAATTTCTACTGATCTAGTCTCATCCCCACATACAGCAACTGAGATGGCATTAAATAAACAATTCCCATCTCCTTTAAAACTAACTGGCATACGTGTGTTGCTCTTAGTACTTCCAACACGTCTAATAATTTATGCCCGAAACTCTTTGCGTAATAGTGGCTTTAGGCATTGTATGTACTAGCTCTACCTATAAGTCAAACAATCCTTGTAAATATTTATTTTATGTATGTACCTTACCTAAATAAAATTGTATTGTATAAAATTGTATTGTATTGTATTGTATAATTTCTGCAGCTGTAATGTCCTTCGAAAATTCGACATTTTCAGGAATCTTAATAGAATCAAAAGAACATGCAGTCCGCATAAGTATTTTCTCACGACTGACTGCTATTTTCAGTTTCTCTATGCCTAAAGAAGCCGATTTCGCCAGGCGGGCTTGAGCCTGCTCAAAACAAAATTTGCCATGTGACTGGCAGCACCTGATACATCTTAATTTGTTTTTTGTGCGGTTAAGCTCAATCATGTGTTCAGTTGACAACTTCTGGCAATGTAAATGGTAGCGCGGATGACAAGTGCCGCACTGGACACTATGTGGGCCACAAGCATCTTGACAAACACCACATGAAGTAGCCTGAAACAAGAAATAATCCTAAGAGTCAGTAATGGTAAATGTTTATGTATCATGTGTATCTACACGTATATAAATAAAATATTAAGAACATGAAAACATAAGAACAAAGGTAACTGCAGAAGGCGATTAGTTATTAATATTAGTATTATTGTTACATGATGCCTCTTCACCTAGAAGTTAAACACACCAACCAACACACACTTGTGACAGCAACACAAGACAGAACATAAGATAAGAACATAAGAACAAGGGCAACTGCAAAAGGCCTATTGACCCATACGAGGCAGCTCCTATTTATAAACACCCAATCCCACTCATATACATGTCCAACCCACGCTTGAAACAATCGAGATTAATCGAGAACACGAAACAATGGGTATAAATTGGATAAGTTTAGATTTATGATAGACTTTGGTAAATACTGGTTCGGTAACTGGGTTGTTTATTTGTGGAACCAATTACCGCGTAACGTGGTGGAGGTGGGGTCCCTCGATTGTTTCAAGCGTGGGTTGGACATGTATATGAGTGGGATTGGGTGGTTATAAATAGGAGCTGCCTCGTATGGGTCAATAGGCCTTTTGCAGTTACCTTTGTTCTTATGTTTTGCTTTTAATTACATGGATGGTGAAATAGCGCATATTTATGCATATATATGTGACGGAAAACATATATATGTGATATATATGTATGTCTAGCTTTGGAAACAGGTACGTCATTGTTTGTAATTATTTAATGCTAGTAGTTAAGAAATTGAGTCTGAAAATATTTAGCTGTCTACTATAATGTTTTCAATCATTTTAAGGGGCACCAGCATTGCTACCAGTTCAACTTGCAAGGTGAATGCAACAATTACACCACCTCCCTTGACAACACTGCCCACACTACACTTACCTATATACAACCCCTCCCAGACAACCCTAATTTAAAGGTCACAGCCTGCATACCATCATAAACCAAGAGTCAGGCAATGTGCAACTGAGTCGTGGAAGGTTGCTAATGTGATACGAGTATTCCGGGTGGGACATAAATGGTTGGACATATTTCCTTTCACCTAATGCAACTGTTCATCTACCAGTAAGTAGGTACTCAGGAGTTAGCCAGTTTGTTGTGGAGTTGCATCCTGGATGGGGGTCAGTAATTCCTCCCTGGGGACGTAGTGGGTGGCCTTGATAAAAGCCTAACGTGTATAAATACACTCCGGCTTCCTGTCCCCCGATACAATGAATTTTAAACTAAATTAAATTTCAGGAGGATGAGTTCCTTGCTTTCTTACTAATTCTTACTAATTCATAACTAATTCTTACTTCTTACTAATTCTTACTAATCTTACTAAATTCTTACTAATCATAACCCCCAGATCCCTTTCGCAATATTACTTCGCAATCTCAATACCATCTAGTAAATATCTTGTAATTCTATCATCATTACCTACCCTCAAAACCTTACATTTATCAGCATTAAACTGCATCTGCCAATCCTTTGACCATTCAAAACCCTATTTAGATCGTCTTGAATTGATAGTGAGTCTTTTTCTGAGCTTATTTCTCTCCCGATTTCTGTATCATCGGCAAATTTGCAAATGTTACTGCTCAAACCTCAATATAAATCCTTTATATATATTATGAATTGCAGAGGTCCCAGGACAGAGCCTTGAGGCACTCTACTTACAACATTTTCCCACTCTGACTTAACCCCATTGATACTAACATTGTTTCCTTTGGTATAGCCATGCCCTAATTCAACTTAATATAGCACCCCCAATTCCATAAGCTTCTATCTTTTTAATCAGACTTTCATGTGGCACTGTATCAAAAGCTTTGCTAAAGTCAAGGTACACAACATCACAAACCTTACCACTATCAACTGCCTCAACCATCCTGGAATAAAATGATAGCAAATTTCTAAAACATGAAGAGTAATGTTAAACATAAAGATGACAATTAAGGTTGGGAAGTCTATCGCCCCTGGGGAGGATTACTTTACCTTGCGGTCACTTTTTCTTTCCAAGGTTACGCGGATCAACGTCCCCAGGGGCCTGGTTTGACCAGGCCTCCTATCGTTGGTGGTCTGTTCAACAACGCTGTCACTTACACTCATTACATTATATGTGCATAAATAATATATAATTTACATTTTGAAATAGGTGATAGGTGACGTAAAAGGGGGTTTTCGATGTGGATTCAAAATATAACCTATTTAAAAATATTCTAAGCAAAGCCCAGGAATGTAGTATACCATATACTACTGATCCAGATCGAATACTAATGATCCAAAGTGGATAACAAAGGATCTGAAGAACCTTATAGGTAAAGTTAAGAAAGGAGATAGATCACTTGATCAGGGCACAGAGATAGCCATTGCGCCACCTATAGCTCTGCTGTTCAACAAATCCCTTGAGTGTGTAACGGTTCTATTGTTACGTAAAGTATGGTGACAAATAAACACAGACACTAAGATACTATATATATATATTTGGTCGAATATACAGAAGTACACAGGTGATACGTTGGTGTGAGTTGAGCGCACTGAGCGTTGGTACAGTATCTCGCAAGTGTCTGCTCTAGACCACACTTGAAAGTAGACTCTGGTTTAATATTTGCTATCCTGCTGCTTATATGCCCGGGCAACTCCTCACCGTATTGCTCGGGCAACGCCTCACCTCATTCATCTCCAAAGGTTGATAGGAATATTAACAATGCATTTGGAGCGAGTATATTATTGGATAATCTACTCGCTACAGAACTCCCCCTCCCAGGGAATGAAAGGAAAAATACTTGATTAAGGAACTTAGCTGGTCAGTGAATTGTACGCCCTGCTCGCGTTACATAACCATCAAAGTTAACTTCCTCCTCTTCGCTGATGTCATCTAACTGGGGTCGTAGGGTGGGAGGTCGCACAGGATCGTCCGTCGTCGTAGGATCAGGTTGTGGTGCGGCTGGTAACTGGGGTCGAAAAGTGAACTGCGTAGTCGGCGGATGTGTCTCTGGATTTAGCAGTGTCGCAGACGTTGAGACGAAGCCTGGAGCAGAGCAGAGAGCTGAGTGAGGCCGGAGTCGTGGAGCTCTATGTGGGAGAGCGTGGCGGCTCGATTGAGATTTGTGAGTGTCTAAACTCGGGGAGCGAGAGCGTGGCGGCTCGATGCGGTCGTAGTCTGCTGTCTGCTCTGTGTCGAAGCTGTAGCGTCTTGGGTTGATTAGGACTGTACACGCCGAGTACTACATTGTTGACAAAAAATTAGTCTGGTACCAAAAGATGTAGGCAGTGTGTGGACAAGCTCGGTGTAGCAGGAGAGAAGAATGTGCATAATTGTTGCGTCCTTGGGTCGCTGGTGGAGCATTTAGATCCGGGGCGGATGGGCTCAGGCACCAGGACATTAGGAGGTAATGTAGGCACGTAGTTAGGACAACGAGGTAATCACATCTAGAGCTGAATTGTCCTGAACGCGACGAAGTGTCGGAAACGCAAGCTGTAAGTCCTGTACTGCGCAAAGGGCTTGAGTCGGCAGAGTATCAAAATGCAGTGAACGTGTAGATGAATCTGACGAAAGAGCAGCTTTCGTGGGCGCCCCTGTAGAACAAGCAGTGCCCTGGCAGCGCCGGAGAGTCGGCAGGGCAGGCTGTAGATCCCACATTATGTAGTTACTGATGAAGCTGCCAGATGAGTGAGTAGTGATCGTGGAGCAGCAAGCCGTAGTAGATGAAAATGCAGAGATGATCGCGATGAAAATCATAGCTGTCGCAAGGGTGTTGGCAACGTTCCACGACAGGTGGCTGCGGTCCACAGCAAGCAGCAGCAGTGGAGGACCAGTGAGAGTCCATGTTGTAGTCCATCGTGGCTGGGTATCGTCGAAACTCTCTGGGGTCACAATGTAACGGTTCTATTGTTACGTAAAGTATGGTGACAAATAAACACAGACACTAAGATACTATATATATATATTTGGTCGAATATACAGAAGTACACAGGTGATACGTTGGTGTGAGTTGAGCGCACTGAGCGTTGGTACAGTATCTCGCAAGTGTCTGCTCTAGACCACACTTGAAAGTAGACTCTGGTTTAATATTTGCTATCCTGCTGCTTATATGCCCGGGCAACTCCTCACCGTATTGCTCGGGCAACGCCTCACCTCATTCATCTCCAAAGGTTGATAGGAATATTAACAATGCATTTGGAGCGAGTATATTATTGGATAATCTACTCGCTACAAGTGTCATACTTTCCCTGATATCCTTAAAAAAGCAAGAGTAACGCCAGTTCAAGTATCTCTGGGAATTCGCATTATCTGCTGATGTAGACCTGACCAAATGTAAACTGTGTCAACAGAATTATTCGCACACACTAAATAATGTTGTTAATAATGAACTAAAAAAAAGTCCACTTATGGATGTCAACCAATAAACTAACACTTAACATAGAAAAGACCTACTACATCTTATTTGGAAGCAAATCTACAAATGCAATTCAGCTTCAGATAACATATGCAGTAAATTTATGCAGTAAATAAATAACCTAAAAATCAAGGAAACTACAGACGGCCTATTGGCCCATACGAGGCAGCTCCTATTTATATTCATCCAAACTCATTCATATATAAGTCTAACCTACACTTGAAACAATCAAGGGATCCGACTATTATATTATATTACGCGGTAATTGGTTCCACAAATCGACAACCCTCTTATTTTCATTTAATATTACACTTAAACATGTGTTGGGACTTTTCTTCACTTTCATTCAATAATAATAATAGTAATTCATTGTGTCGGGGGACTGGCAGCCAGTGTAAATATACATGTTATGTTATATCGGGTTCCCTCCTCCCCACAAGGTCTATTTCCTGACTCCCCAGGATGCAACCCCACAACAAGGTAGCTCCTGGCTACCTATTTACTGCTAGGTGGACAGAAGCATTAGGTGATAGGAAACACGGAAACCATTTCTTTCCTGACCGGACAGAAATGATCACATCTCACTTGCACTACACATATCACAAAACTCTATCCAACTATAAACATTTAAATAAAATGGAAAACAAAGGTATTTAACATTTCTTCTGGTGCATAACACAACACACCAGACGAGGCTAACCATAGCCCGTGCTACTTGCCCCGATCCTGTGCCAGGTAAGTCCACTACGGGCTCACCATAGCCCGTGCTACTTGCCCCGATCCTGTGCCAGGTAAGTCCACTACGGGCTCACCATAGCCCGTGCTACTTGGAACTTATGTTCCAAGTAGCTGAATCTAAAACAACAACATGCATAACACAATTGTTTA
Source organism: Procambarus clarkii (assembly GCF_020424385.1). Taxonomy (NCBI): domain Eukaryota; kingdom Metazoa; phylum Arthropoda; class Malacostraca; order Decapoda; family Cambaridae; genus Procambarus; species Procambarus clarkii. The sequence goes on along the minus strand of NW_025575200.1, from coordinate 20,744 downwards.
GCTTACCTCAGACTGCATTATGATGCTCACCGTATTCACGCTGCTTATGACTCCTGTTAAGTGACTAAACTAAGTTTGCAAACAGACCCTTTTACCAGAGACGGAGACAGACAGAAACAGAGTCCAGGACGGACCAAAACGTCGTCTTTCCTTCACCTTCTAGTGTGTGGTCTGGTCAACAGACCCTTTTATAGACCAGGAAGAGACGGGGCTTCTAGCTAATCTTGGGGATTGATTGATGAGGATAAAGCCATCCAAGAGATGGCACGGGCATGAATAGCCTGTAACTAATCTTGGTTGTTGTTGTTGTTGTTTTCACACGGGAGACACCTCCCGTCACGCAGGGTGCAGTCGCACCTCCACAGATCTCCAGTATCATCTATTGATACTGGTGATGGCTCAAAAGGGCCACCACTTACGAGCTATTCATGCCTGTGCCACCTTTTGGATGGCTTCATCTTCATCTTAACACATTCACAAGGGAGACATCTCCCGTCATTCAGGGGGCATTCGCACCTCCACAGATCTCCAGTATCAGCTCCTGATACTGGTAATGGCTTAAAATGGCCACCACTTACGGGCTATTTATGCCCGTGCCACCTTTTGGGTGGCTTCATCTTCATCTTAACACATTCACAAGGGAGACATCTCCCGTCATGCAGGGTGCATTCGCACCTCCACAGATCTCCAGTATCAGCTCTTGATACTGGTAATGGCTTAAAATGGCCACCACTTACGGCTATTTATGCCCGTGCCACCTTTTGGGTTGCTTCATCTTCATCTTAACACATTCACAAGGGAGACGTCTCCCGTCATGCAGGGTGCATTCGCACCTCCACAGATCTCCAGTACCAGCTCTTGATACTGGTAATGGCTTAAAATGGCCACCACTTACGGGCTATTTATGCCCGTGCCACCTTTTTGGGTTGCTTCATCTTCATCTTAACACATTCATAAGGGAGACATCTCCCGTCATGCAGGGTGCATTCGCACCTCCACAGATCTCCAGTATCAGCTCTTGATACTGGTAATGGCTTAAAAGGGCCACCACTTACGGGCTATTAATGCCCGTGCCACCTTTTGGGTGGCTTAATCTTCATCAATCAATCAATCTTGATCAGTCGACCATTTGGTCACCACTTGGTCCGGGAGACATCTCCCGTCACGCAGGGTGCAGTTGCGCCTCCACAGATCTCCAGTATCATCTTTTGATACTGGTAATGGCTCGAAAGGGCCTCCACTTACGGGCTATTCATGCCCGTGCCACCTCTTGGGTGGCTTAATCTTCATCAATCAATCAATCGTTGTTGTTTAAGATTCAGCTACTGGGAACAAAATGTTCCAAGTAGCACGGGCTATGGTGAGCCCGTAGTGGACTTACCTAGCACAGGAGAGAGGCGATGAGTAATTATCTAATCATCATTATCTAAATATCTAAAAAATGGGAATCTGGTGTTAAAGGGAACTTATATACCCCATGAGAGTTTGGAGGCTGAGATGAAGAGACTGTTCATATCAAATGAACACATGATGAAAAATTTTAGAGAATGGTAATGGTGGACAGCAGTAACACACTTAAGAATTATGCAATAATAAATACAAATTCGTCCTTCAATTCTGGTAAAGTAGTAAAGTACTTAGTAGATTTGTGCGTCCCTTGAGGGTATGAAGTAGAAGGGGGTAGAAATAGCTTAATATACTCTATCCATTTGAGATGTACGTTTCGCAATGAATTTACTTGAACTTGAACCTCAGGGAGAAGTATTGAGTTCAACCCTGTTTAATATACTAATGAATAGATCCAGTGTCCTATTTACCTTTACTACACTTTCATATGTCACTAATATAGTGTTGTCACCTAAAAAAATTGCATTAGTTAAAAAATTGCTAAGTCGTTCCAGCATATGAGTAGATTGAATGGCCAGTGCTGTGGGTCAGCTGTGTAAGGAGACAGCGTTGGTCAAGGGATTTACAGAGGTAATAATCTTAGAAGTATGATATAACTCCAGGCTGGCAGTTGACCGCTGACAGGTTGACCGCGTCAGATCAAGACCTCAAACAATCCATCCCATCACGGGCCGCGGGTCTTTGAATGAGGATATATGCTCAATTTAATTAATTTAGACACTTCTTTTTCTGGACCTCATAGTGAAAGATGTAACACAATGTGCTGTTGCTGAGCGTACAAGTCGTATTAAATATATTTTTAATACAGAAACATACGACTAACATACACATTAAAGCTACGTGATTTAGGAAATACCATAAAAACATAATTTTTAACATTAGGTATTACTGGATTATGCAAGTGTTGTACATGATTTTAGAGTACACGTACAGCTTAATATACACAGTGTATATTAAGCTATAATATACATATAATGTGTATAATATACATGTGTACACTGCATTACTCACTGCCTGCACTAACAAAGCTCTCTTCGTATCCATTGTTCTGTTGATGTTGTTGTTTCAGATTTAGCTACTCAGAACGAAGTGTCCAAGTAGCACAGGCTTTCACTTCCAACAACGGCTTCTCGAATGGTTTCGTGGAAGACATCATATGAAGGAAAGTGAAACGCCATGCAACCTCTGAAGAGACAACTAACACAACACCTATACCCCCTATTAGACTATTTTACAGGAACTTCTTTTCCACAGCCCATAAAACGGAGGAAAGAAATGAATTTTGGAGAATTGATCTTTGAATTGCCATCAACAGTGAAAAGAAATGCAAGAAAGATAGAGAAAATTCGTGTTGTTAGAATTATTAATCTTACTTTTTCGGTCATATTTAATAATTATATCTCCAAAAAAGACTGCTACCTAAATATATATATATATATATATATATATTATATATATATATATATATATATATATATATATAGTATATATATATATATATATATTATACATATATATATATATATATATATATATATATATATATATATATATATATATATATATATATATATATATATATATATATATGTCGTACCTAATAGCCAGAACGCACTTCTCAGCCTACTATTCAAGGCCCGATTTGCCTAATAAGCCAAGTTTTCATGAATTAATGTTTTTTCGTCTACCTAACCTACCTAACCTAACCTAACCTAGCTTTTTTTGGCTACCTAACCTAACCTTACCTATAAATACAGGTTAGGTTAGTTTAGGTAGGGGGTTGGTTAGGTTCGGTCATATATCTACGTTAATTTTAACTCCAATAAAAAAAAATTGACCTCATACATAGAGAAAAGGGTTGCTTTATCATTTCATAAGAAAAAAATTATAGTAAATATATTAATTCAGGAAAACTTGGCTTATTAGGCAAATCGGGCCTTGAATAGTAGGCTGAGAAGTGAGTTCTGGCTACTAGGTACGACATATATATATATAACATTATTCATGAAAACTTGGCTTATTAGGCAAATCGGGCCTTGCATAGTAGGCTCAGAAGTGCGTTTGGCTACTAGGTACGACATATATATATATATATATATATATACGACATTATATATATATATATATATATATATTATATATATATATATATATATATATATATATATATATATATATATATATGTCGTACCTAGTAGCCAGAACGCACTTCTCAGCCTACTATGCAAGGCCCAATTTGCCTAATAAGCCAAGTTTTCATGAATTAATGTTTTTTAGGCAACCTAACCTACCTAACCTAACCTAACCTAACTTTTTCGGCTACCTAACCTATAAAGATAGGTTAGGTTAGGTTAGGTAGGGTTGGTTAGGTTCGGTCATATATCTACGCTAACTTTAACTCCAATAAAAAAAAATTGACCTCATACACAATGAAATGGGTAGCTTTATCATTTCATAAGAAAAAAATTAGAGAAAATATTTAAATTCATGAAAACTTGGCTTATTAGGCAAATCGGGCCTTGCATAGTAGGCTGAGAAGTGAGTTCTGGCTACTAGGTACGACATATATATATATATATATATATATATATATATATATATATATATCTATATATATATATATATATATATATAATATATATATATATATATATATATATATATATATATTATATATATATATATATATATTATATATATATATATATATATATATAATATATATATATATATGTCGTACCTAGTAGCCAGAACGCACTTCTCAGCCTACTATGCAAGGCCCGATTTGCCTATAAGCCAAGTTTTCATGAATTAATGTTTTTTCGACTACCTAACCTAACCTATCCTTTTTCGGCTGCCTAACCTAACTTAACCTATAAAGATAGGTTAGGTTAGGTTAGGTAGGGTTGGTTAGGTTCGGTGATATATCTACGTTAATTTTAACTCCAATGAAAAAAAATGACCTCATACATAATGAAATAGTCAGCTTTATTATTTCATAAGAAAAAAAATTGAGAAAATATATTAATTCAGTAAAACTTGGCTTATTAGGCAAATCGGGCCTTGCATAGTAGGCTGAGAAGTGCGTTCTGGCTACTAGGTACGACATATATATATATATATATATATATATATATATATATATATATATATATTATATTATATATATATTATATATATATATATGCGAACAAGCCTGAATGGTCCCCAGGACAATATGCAACTGAAAACTCACACCCCAGAAGTGACTCGAACCCATACTCCCAGGAGCAACGCAACTGGTATGTACAAGACGCCTTAATCCACTTTACCATCACGACCGGACAAAATGAGGTGATAGCGAGGCTATTTGAACCACCCCACCGCGGCACTCGGATAGTAATCTTGGGCATAGCATTTTACCAAATCACCTCATTCTTTGGGGCCACGTGAGGAACACAAATGCGAACAAGCCTGAATGGTCCCCAGGACAATATGCAAACTGAAAACTCACACCCCAGAAGTGACTCGAACCCATACTGCCAGGAGCAACGCAACTGGTATGTACATTACGCCTTAATCCACTTGACCATCACGACCGGACAAAATGAGGTGATAGCCGAGGCTATTGAACCACCCCACCGCCGGCACTCGGATAGTAATCTTGGGCATAGCATTTTACCAAATCACCTCATTCTTTGGGGCACACGTGAGGAACACAAATGCGAACAAGCCTGAATGGTCCCCAGGACAATATGCAACTGAAAACTCACACCCCAGAAGTGACTCGAACCCATACTCCCAGGAGCAACGCAACTGGTATGTACAAGACGCCTTAATCCACTTGACCATCACGACCGGACAAAATTAGGTGATAGCTGAGGCTATTTGAACCAACTCACCACCAGCACTCGGATAGTAATCTTGGGCATAGCATTTTACCAAATCACCTCATTCTTTGGGGCACATGTGAGGAACACAAATACGAACAAGCCTGAATGGTCCCCAGGACAATATGCAACTGAAAACTCACACCCCAGAAGTGACTCGAACCCATACTCCCAGGAGCAACGCAACTGGTATGTACAAGACGCCTTAATCCACTTGACCATCACGACCGGACAAAATGAGGTGATAGCTGAGGCTATTTGAACCACCCCCACCGCCGGCACTCGGATAGTAATCTTGGGCATAGCATTTTACCAAATCACCTCATTCTTTGGGGCACACGTGAGGAACACAAATGCGAACAAGCCTGAATGGTCCCCAGGACAATATGCAACTGAAAACTCACACCCCAGAAGTGACTCGAACCCATACTCCCAGGAGCAACGCAACTGGTATGTACAAGACGCCTTAATCCACTTGACCATCACGACCGGACAAAATGAGGTGATAGCTGAGGCTATTTGAACACCCCACCGCCGGCACTCGGATAGTAATCTTGGGCATAGCATTTTACCAAATCACCTCATTCTTTGGGGCACCCGTGAGGAACACAAATGCGAACAAGCCTGAATGGTCCCCAGGACAATATGCAACTGAAAACTCACACCCCAGAAGTGACTCGAACCCATACTCCCAGGAGCAACGCAACTGGTATGTACAAGACGCCTTAATCCACTTTACCATCACGACCGGACAAAATGAGGTGATAGCCGAGGCTATTTGAACCACCCCACCGCCGGCACTCGGATAGTAATCTTGGGCATAGCATTTTACCAAATCACCTCATTCTTTGGGGCACACGTGAGGAACACAAATGCGAACAAGCCTGAATGGTCCCCAGGACAATATGCACTGAAAACTCACACCCCAGAAGTGACTCGAACCCATACTCCCAGGAGCAACGCAACTGGTATGTACAAGACGCCTTAATCCACTTGACCATCACGACCGGACAAAATGAGGTGATAGCCGAGGCTATTTGAACCACCCCACCGCCGGCACTCGGATAGTAATCTTGGGCATAGCATTTTACCAAATCACCTCATTCTTTGGGGCACACGTGAGGAACACAAATGCGAACAAGCCTGAATGGTCCCCAGGACAATATGCAACTGAAAACTCACACCCCAGAAGTGACTCGAACCCATACTCCCAGGAGCAACGCAACTGGAATGTACAAGACGCCTTAATCCACTTGACCATCACGACCGGACAAAATTAGGTGATAGCTGAGGCTATTTGAACCAACTCACCACCAGCACTCGGATAGTAATCTTGGGCATAGCATTTTACCAAATCACCTCATTCTTTGGGGCACATGTGAGGAACACAAATACGAACAAGCCTGAATGGTCCCCAGGACATTATGCAACTGAAAACTCACACCCCAGAAGTGACTCGAACCCATACTCCCAGGAGCAACGCAACTGGTATGTACAAGACGCCTTAATCCACTTGACCATCACGACCGGACAAAATGAGGTGATAGCTGAGGCTATTTGAACCACCCCACCGCCGGCACTCGGATAGTAATCTTGGGCATAGCATTTTACCAAATCACCTCATTCTTTGGGGCACACGTGAGGAACACAAATGCGAACAAGCCTGAATGGTCCCCAGGACAATATGCAACTGAAAACTCACACCCCAGAAGTGACTCGAACCCATACTCCCAGGAGCAACGCAACTGGTATGTACAAGACGCCTTAATCCACTTGACCATCACGACCGGACAAAATGAGGTGATAGCTGAGGCTATTTGAACACCCCACCGCCGGCACTCGGATAGTATCTTGGGCATAGCATTTTACCAAATCACCTCATTCTTTGGGGCACCCGTGAGGAACACAAATGCGAACAAGCCTGAATGGTCCCCAGGACAATATGCAACTGAAAACTCACACCCCAGAAGTGACTCGAACCCATACTCCCAGGAGCAACGCAACTGGTATGTACAAGACGCCTTAATCCACTTGACCGTCACGACCGGACAAAATTAGGTGATAGCCGAGGCTATTTGAACCACCCCACCACCAGCACTCGGATAGTAATCTTGGGCATAGCTTTTTACCAATCACCTCATTCTTTTGGGCACACGTGAGGAACACAAATACGAACAAGCCTGAATGGTCCCCAGGACAATATGCAACTGAAAACTCACACCCCAGAAGTGACTCGAACCCATACTCGCAGGAGCACGCAACTGGTATGTACAAGACGCCTTAATCCACTTGACCATCACGACCGGACAAAATGAGGTGATAGCCGAGCTATTTGAACCACCCCACCGCCGGCACTCGGATAGTAATCTTGGGCATAGCATTTTACCAAATCACCTCATTCTTTGGGCACACGTGAGGAACACAAATGCGAACAAGCCTGAATGGTCCCCAGGACAATATGCAACTGAAAACTCACACCCCAGAAGTGACTCGAACCCATACTCCCAGGAGCAACGCAACTGGTATGTACAAGATGCCTTAATCCACTTGACCATCACGACCGGACAAAATGAGGTGATAGCCGAGGCTATTTGAACCACCCCACCGCCGGCACTCGGATAGTAATCTTGGGCATAGCATTTTACCAAATCACCTCATTCTTTGGGGCACACGTGAGGAACACAAATGCGAACAAGCCTGAATGGTCCCCAGGACAATATGCAACTGAAAACTCACACCCCAGAAGTGACTCGAACCCATACTCCCAGGAGCAACGCAACTGGTATGTACAAGACGCCTTAATCGGCTATATTAATAGCCTCGGCTATCACCTCATTTTGTCCGGTCGTGATGGTCAAGTGGATTAAGGCGTCTTGTACATACCAGTTGCGTTGCTCCTGGGAGTATGGGTTCGAGTCACTTCTGGGGTGTGAGTTTTCAGTTGCATATTGTCCTGGGGACCATTCAGGCTTTTTCGCATTTGTGTTCCTCACGTGTGCCCCAAAGAATGAGGTGATTTGGTAAAATGCTATGCCCAAGATTACTATCCGAGTGCCGGCGGTGGGGTGGTTCAAATAGCCTCGGCTATCGCCTCATTTTGTCCGGTCGTGATGGTCAAGTGGATTAAGGCGTCTTGTACATACCAGTTGCGTTGCTCCTGGGAGTATGGGTTCGAGTCACTTCTGGGGTGTGAGTTTTCAGTTGCATATTGTCCTGGGGACCATTCAGGCTTGTTCGCATTTGTGTTCCTCACGTGTGCCCCAAAGAATGAGGTGATTTGGTAAAATGCTATGCCCAAGATTACTATCCGAGTGCCGGCGGTGGGGTGGTTCAAATAGCCTCGGCTATCACCTCATTTTGTCCGGTCGTGATGGTCAAGTGGATTAAGGCGTCTTGTACATACCAGTTGCGTTGCTCCTGGGAGTATGGGTTCGAGTCACTTCTGGGTTGTGAGTTTTCAGTTTAAATAGGCTGTCTTTATATATATATATATATATATATATATATATATATATATATATATATATATATATATATATATATATATATATATATATTGTGTGTGTGTGTGTGTGTTGTGTGTGTGTGTGTGTGTGTGTGTGTGTGTGTGTGTGTGTGTGTGTGTGTGTGTGTGTATCATACACAATATACACGTGTACACTGCATGACTCACTGCTTGCCCTGACCAAGATCTTGACCTGACGCGGTCAACCTGTCAACGGTCAACAGCCTACCTGGAGTTATATCATACCTCTAGGATTATGACCTCTGTAAATCCCTTGACCAACTCCCTTGTCTCCACACACAGCTGACCCACATCACTGGTCATTCACTCTGTTCATATGTTGGAACGACTTTGTAATATCTCTAACTAAATCTCTAAATTAAACTAAACTAACTAAATTTCTCTAACTTAATAACTAACCTGGGACCCTGCCCCAGCAAACTTCTACGTGATGATACCCCCGGGGCACCTAACCATCTTAGGTGCCCGGAACAGGTGGGTTATCAGGTGAGTTTCCCTGTACGATGGCAGGGGGGGAGGGAGACGAGGTTGAGTAGAGACCCCACAACTGAAAGGCATCCGCCTTGCAAGTTGAACTGATAGCAATGTTGGTGGCCCTTAAAATGATTGAAAACACTGTAGTAGACAGCTATATTTTTTCAGACTCCATTTCTTCACTACTAGCATTAATAGTTTACAATTAAATAATGACGTACTTGTCTCCGAAGCAATTTCTTTCTTTATTATGCACCTCATACCCATCCCGTGGTCTGTGGTGTAAAGGATTACAGAGGCACATAATCGGTTCAGGAACTGAACCCTCTAGTTCGTTTAGCTAAGCAAATAACAATGTTTGACGCTAGTTACAAAATTATTAATGTTGTATACACATGTACACACTCTCATACATATATATATGTCGTACCTAGTAGCCAGAACGCACTTCTCGGCCTACTATGCAAGGCCCGATTTGCCTAATAAGCCAAGTTTTTCTGAAATATATTTTCTCTAATTTTTTTCTTATGAAATGATAAAGCTATCCATTTCACTATATATGAGGTCAAATTTTCTTTATTGGAGTTAAAATTAACGTAGATATATGACCGAACCTAACCAACCCTACCTAACCTAACCTAACCTATCTTTGTAGGTTAGGTTAGGTTAGGTAGCCGAAAAAGTTAGGTTAGGTTAGGTTAGGTAGGTTAGGTAGATGAAAAACAATTAATTCATGAAAACTTGGCTTATTAGGCAAATCGGGCCTTGCATAGTAGGCTGAGAAGTGCGTTCTGGCTACTAGGTACGACATATATATATATATATATATATATATATATATATATATATATATATATATATATATATATATATATATATATATATATATATATATATATATATATAAATATATATATATATATATATATATATATATATATATATATATATATATATATATATATATATATATATATATATATATATATATATATATATATGTCGTACCTAGTAGCCAGAACTCACTTCTATGCCTACTATGCAAGGCCCGATTTGCTTAATAAGCCAAGTTTTCATGAATTAATTGTTTTTCGTCTACCTAACCTACCTAACCTAACCTAACCTAACATTTTCGGCTACCTAACCTAACCTAACCTATAAAGATAGGTTAGGTTAGGTTAGGTAGGGTTGGTTAGGTTCGGTCATATATCTACGTTAATTTTATCTCCAATAAAAAAAAATTGACCTCATTCGTAATGTAATGGGTAGCTTTATCATTTCATAAGAAAAAAGTTAGAGAAATATATTAATTCAGGAAAACTTGGCTTATTAGGCAAAGCGGGCCTTGGATAGTAGGCCGAGAAGTGCGTTCTGGCTATTAGGTACGACATATATATATATATATATATATATATATATATATATATATATATGTCGTACCTAGTAGCCAGAACGCACTTCTCAGCCTACTATGCAAGGCCCGATTTGCCTAATAAGCCAAGTTTTACTGAATTATTATATTTTCTCTAATTTTTTTCTTATGAAATGATAAAGCTACCCATTTCATTATGTATGAGGTCAATTTTTTTTAATTGGAGTTAAAATTAACGTAGATATATGACCGAACCTAACCAACCCTACCTAACCTAACCTAACCTATCTTTATAGGTTAGGTTAGGTTAGGTAGCCGAAAACGTTAGGTTAGGTTAGGTTAGGTAGTTAGGTAGTCGAAAAAACATTAATTCATGAAAACTAGGCTTATTAGGCAAATCGGGCCTTGCATAGTAGGCTGAGAAGTGAGTTCTGGCTACTAGGTACGACATATATATATATATATATATATATATATGTCGTACCTAGTAGCCAGAACGCACATCTCAGCCTACTATGCAAGGCCCGATTTGCCTAATAAGCCAAGTTTTCCTGAATTAATATATTTTCTCTATTTTTTTCTTATGAAATGATAAAGCTTTAAGAGTTCCTGAATCATGCAGTGGCCACCCTGAAGCCATCAACACAGCCACTCTCCTGGTCAACAAAGGTGTTCAGCAGCTGGACACCCTCATAAAGACTGTGAAGCAGTATCCTCCCCCGCGATAACAGCTTGATGGTTAAATGGAAACTCTGAATACTGAGAAAAAAAAGTTGTACCACTTACGGGGGGTCATGCCCGTGCCACCTCTTGGGTGGCTTAATCTTCATCAATCAATCAATCATAGTTTTTCACTTTTTGCCTTAAAATTGCACTGTATCAATTGCTACCCAACCTTTATGTTCCCAATTTGAACATCTTTACCATTGTGAACATTGCTGTTTTCTTATATGTGCTGCCAATCTGTTGTATGGTGTTTATAAATCTTGTTTATCTGAATCTTTTGCTACCCAGTCTCCCAATCTTTATGTACCCAATCTGAGCATCTTTACCATTGCGATCATTGCTGTCTTATATGTGCTGTCAATCTGCTGTATGGTGTCTATTAATCTTGTTTAAATTACTAATCAAGCTGTCAATGTAATCAATCAGAGCTTTAATATAACAATGTGCTTTAATATACTTACTTATCTCTCTCATTTCATTTTTCTCTTGTAATGTATCTTTATCATTTATCAATTCTCATTGAAATTACCTACTTAAAATTATCTGCTAGATTAAGGACCTGCCCGAAATGCTGCGCGTACTAGTGGCTTTACAAGAATGTTAATACTGTACTATCCAATGTATTCTCACAAACCCATGTACCTTCTTGTATATATATAAATAAATAAATAAATAAATAAATAAATAAATCTTCCTCATCACAATCGACTTGAGAATGGTCCAGGACGGACCGAAACGTCGTCATCCCTTCACCATCTAGTGCAGGGGTCTCCAAACTTTTCAATGTAAGGGCCACATTATATATTTCCCATATTTATGCGGGCCGGAGGAATAAAAAATGAAAAAAAACAAAAAACAAATCAGTGCCAGTAATTTAATTTCCTCAAATATTAAAGTATAAACATGGAAAAATTAAAACATATCTTTTTGGAAAAAATCAGGGTAAACTAAATAGATTCCTGCCTTTAGTTTTATGCAACCAAATTAGTGTGACGAATGATACTGTCGTTTTGACTTCAAAATTTCATTAAAATCAGGTTCCAGATTAGATGAGCCAATTGTAAGAATTGATTTCGAGTGATCATCAGACAAATTTGCTCGATAGTTAGATTTCACATACTTCATTTTGGAAAAAGTTTGTTCACACAAGTATGTACAAGCAAACTTTATCAAATTTGGAAACTGATCTGGCAGCAGGCATTTATAAAACTCAATCAGATTTCCTTCTCTATACTTATCTTTCAGTCTCTCATCTGCCTGGAGATCAATAATTTCCATTTGAAATTGAGTTGGAAGATTTTCAATATTGCAGTCAAATGGATTATGAAAGAGCCTGATTTCATTTGCTTTGGCATGAAGGTCAGCAAATCGCTTCTAAAACTGTTTTTTCAAATCTGAAATTATTTCATTTGCAAATGAAAAAGGAAATTCAACTTTACTTTCTGCATGAAATTTTTCACAACATGGAAAATGAGCAAAATTCTTAACCTTCACCTGGCCTTCAAGTAGCGCAAGTTTTGCTCTGAATGCCTTGACATAAACCAAGTAGTCACTGATCAAATTTGTTTTGCCTTGCAATTTCAGATTCAAGCTATTCATATGACCTGTCATATCTGCAAAAAATGCCAATTTCCAATCCATTCACATTCTGATAATAATGGCTGAGGGTTATTTTTCTCTGTGAGAAATAAATCAATTTCTAATCTGAGCTCAAAGAAATGCAGCAAAACCTTTCCACAACTAAGCCATCTAACTGCTGTATAATAAGGCAAGTTAACAAACTCCGCATCAATTTCTTTCAAGAAATCACGGAACTGGCGATGGTTGAGTTCATGAGATCTAATGAAATTAACCACAGAAACAACAGGTTTCATGACACAAGACATATCAACATATTTTAGGCACAATGCTTGTTGATGGATAAGGCAATGCAGAAAAGTGGGTTTTGAGAATCCTCCAACCTCACAAGCTGTTGTAATTTGCCCAACCAAACCCTTCTTTGTCCCAGACATATTCTTTCCTCCATCAATTGTCACACACTGCACTTGTTTCCATTCCAGGTTATATTCTGTCATAGTTTTACTTACTTCATTGAAAATGTCCTCTCCAGTTGTTGTGGTGTGCATGCTGTGAACTGACGCTAATTCTTGGCTCACATTAAATTCACTATCAACACCACGAATGAATACTAAGAGCTGAGAAGTATCACACACATCAGTTGATTCATCCAACGCAAGAGAATACCAACAAAATCTTTTTGTTTTTTCCTTTATTTGCCGAATTATGTCGCCTCCTAAATCTTCAATTCAGCAACAGTATTTAACCCAAGACTTATCATTTTGAAAAGGTTTACTTTTTCTGGACATACCTCTCCTGCTGCTTCCACTATACACTCTTTTATGATACTACCATCAGTGAAAGGTTTTCCTTTTTTAGCCAACACATAGGCAACTTTGTAACTGGCTCTAGTTGAAGTTTCATTTTCAGATTTTTTCTTACTGAAAACAGCTTGTTGAGAATGCAGACTGAATGTGCTGAAATGATTCAAACTTTTTAGTGCGTTCTGCTCCTGTGATGTGAGAATAACTTGAGCCATGTTTAGATTCATAGTGCCGACGAATATTGTATTCCTTCAGAACAGCAACACTGTCTCTACATATTATGCATAAAGCTTTATCATTTGCTATCACAAAAAAGTACTTTATCTTACATTCGTCATTGAACCGACGGCACTCACTGTCCACTTTTCTTTTCTTTATCTTTTCCATATCTGAAAACATATGGGTAAAATAAATGAAATAAATTCTACAGGAAAAAAACAGCTTGTATGTGGTGTTAAAAAGCATAGCATATTATTATAAAGTGGTAAATATTATGGCAACAGCTTTCGTTGATAAACTTAATGGTTACCATTTTAACTATTTTAAACATGCAATATTTTTGGCTACAATAGTATTATTGCTATTTTGTATAACTAAGATAAAGGCATTGTCAAAGTACAGAGAAAAAAATATTGTACAGTGTTTGTGCTCCCTGAAACGGAAGCAGCGAAGCCCCACTCACCCTCCATCCCCACATAATACAGTTATACACAACTGATTGGTTGTAATGCACAACACATACCTACCAGTATTAGTATCTATGCGTCACACTATCGAGAGAGAGGAAAACTGACTCGGGTTGAGCGCCACCAGTCAGCAGCCCCAGCTTTGAATAATTCTGCGATGCCATTTGTACGATAATTATTTTTTCAAGGCCACCACACAGGGATTTGTTTGGAGGGCCGGATGAAATTATGTGGCGGGCCGGATGTGGCCCGCGGGCCATAGTTTGGAGACCCCTGTTCTAGTGTGTGGTCTGGTCAACAACCATTGGTAAAACTTTTATCATGTGTAAAATAACTTATTTACATTAATGCTGTAAGTTAACAATGCACTGTACTGGTTTGATTAACATGGCTTGAAGGTTAACATCCTGAGAATAACCTTGTATATTAAACTTAGTAAGTGTAACAAGGGTAAATGTAATAATGTGTAACTTCCAGAGAATAAGTCTAACAATGGGGCTATTACATTTTACATTAGTAAAAGTGCTACCTTGGGTAAAATAACAGTGTAATACTGTAACATTCTATGCAGTTAACATTTAATTGCCGGGAAAGGGAGGCGCCAGACGGCCCCCCCCCCTGATAGATTGAGCACTTGCCCAAAACTATGTGGCTTTACAATAATTATAAGAACACCACTGTTATGTACTCTGACAAATCCAATGTACCTTCTTGTATATAACACAAACAAATAGATAGTAATTTCTTCGAAAGAACAATATTAGATGAGAAGGGAGGATAGTAATTTACAGGATCCCCGGGATCCTCATGAAATGAATTGCTTGTGTATTTGCTATTTGTATCCATAGGCTAAACCTATGGTTTAGCCATGAGAATAATCTTAGGGTGCCCAAGAAATGCTATGATTGAGATAATGAGGAAGGAATTGAATATGATGAGTATTGGGGATAGAATTTCACAGATATATGTAGCCTCGGCCATTAGAATAATGAGAGACGAGGTAGCTAATATATTAATCCTCTCAGTTCAAAAGGTGGGAAGTAATGAACAATATATGTTAAAGAATAATAAGAGAACATAGAAATTAGAAACCTGTCATATAAAAAAGATTAACGAAGCTTAAATTGCATTCACTGGAAAGGCGAAGTGTTACGGGTGACATAAGAGAGGTTTACAAGTGCATGAATGGACATAACAAAGGGGATATTAGACTCAAATATCACAGAAACAAGGTTATCGCGAATAACCGAACTCAATTACGAGCTCACCATAGCCCGTGCTACATGGACACTTCGTTCTATGTAGCTAAATCTAAAACAACAAGGGGATATTAATAGGGTATTAAAAGTATCAATACAAGATAGAACACGAAACAATGGGTATAAATTGGATACTTTTAGATTTAGGAAAGACTTGGGTAAATACTGGTTCGTTAACAGGGTTGTTGATTTGTGGAACCAATTACCGCGTAACGTGGTGGAGGTGGGGTCCCTCGATTGTTTCAAGCGTGGGTTGGACATGTATATGAGTGGGATTGGGTGGTTATAAATAGGAGCTGCCTCGTATGGGCCAAGAGGCCTTCTGCAGTTACCTTTGTTCTTATGTTCTAAAGCTGTTAGCTCTTGGATTCCGCCGTTCTAACTCTCTGCTGTCTAATGTACTGACTCCAGACCTAATTTTCTCTCTTATCTAGTATTACACACACACATTCCCAGGATAAAGATTCAGAGAATCTAATTCCTTTCACATCACTAATCTGATGTCTTTCTGCTCACTTAGAAAGTCCTCTGTCATATATGGTGCAATAAACCCATCTGGCCTTGTTGCTTTCTATTGATAATAACTTTAGTCTCCACAAACATGTGTGCTTGGGTAACATTTAAGAGACATTCTTAATGGTTCAACTATAGACGAATGTGATAGAAATGCTACTGGATTTTTGTGGTCTCAATTCTTACCTGATCTGATATGTGAATTAAAATGTTTTACTGGTTACTGGTACAGTAGTAGTTCTGCTTAGACCTAGCTATACGCTACTAATTTCAATTGAATACTTTAATTCTGAAACATATTTTCATGTACTCAAAAGATCTTGAATTTATCCAGCGTGGAGTGAATGTAAATAATCTTCAAGGAATGAGTATGGGGTGCAAAATAAATTACTAATCACAGGATATGACACTATGATATGCGTGCTCTACTTTGGGGTAAATAAAATACATGATTATTTTCAGAATATATACTTTAATGACAAATATTTGAAAAGATATTTAAAGTTGAAATATTTATCTTTAAAAAAGATAAAACCTCCTTGCATTACACAAGTATTGATGAAATATGACATATTTACCAACTATAATGATGGCATTGAATGTAGTGTTTATGTGTCCGGATACCGGCGATTATGTAGTATTATTTAACTAAAAATATAATGCCTTTCACATAAATTATATATATTACTTGAAATGTAGCTACAGTAATGTCTACATCTCTGCCTTTCTTC
Organism: Procambarus clarkii; assembly: GCF_020424385.1. NCBI lineage: Eukaryota > Metazoa > Arthropoda > Malacostraca > Decapoda > Cambaridae > Procambarus > Procambarus clarkii. Next base: position 3,800 of record NW_025575200.1, on the reverse strand, counting down.
TGACATATAAATCTTGAAGGTTAATTAGCATATATATGCACGTTAATTAGACAATTGGCCTCCTGCCAATTAGACAATTGGCAGGAGGCACCCCCATAAAAAGCAGATAGAGTCCAGCTCGTCGGAAAGCGACATTGATGAGGCAATTTCAGGTCCACTAAGAACCTATACCCCAATTGCAACTTCCATGGCGTGTTCATCAGACTCCATGGATACCACGGAATTATCAGCACGTTCCAAGAACCTAGAATTCTAAAGATCCTGCAATGGAATGCGCAAGGACTGCGCACTAAATTGCAACACTTGCAATGCATAGCAGCAACCAAAGGCATAGACATCCTGATACTACAGGAGAGCTTGCTTCGAGCCGGATTAGAACCTAAAATCTCAGGCTATCGAGGCTTCTTCCTTCCATGGATCAATGGGCAATCCAGGGGATGTGCAATCTATGTAAAATGTGACCTGATCTCCAAATCCATAACCAGCCCACCCAATTGTGGAGCAGGGACAGAGGTAATGGGAGTCACCATTGAGCTAAGACACGACAAACTTGAAGTGTTCAATGTGTACAGGTCTCCACAAGCCGAAATGGATCTCTCTGTGTTATTTGGACACGCGACAACAACAAACACAATCATTTGTGGAGATTTTAATGCCCATCATCGATTGGCACTGGGCTCGAACAAAACAAATGAAGCCGGCATACACATTACACATCTACTGGACCAGCTTCCAGAAATACAAATCCTAAACAAGAATGAACCTACCCACATCCAAGGAGGCAGATTAGACCTAACCTTCGTTTCAGCCTCCCTAAGAGATGCAGCAACATGGTCAGTTGAGCCCACACTCACAAGCGACCACTATGGGGTCCAAATTGATCTTCAGTTAGACCTACCCACCCCACCTCCGCCTCCATCTGAAGCCTGGAACTTTGCTTTAGCAAACTGGGACCGATTTCAAAACCTCATTTCAGAGTGGCAAAGAAACTATGATCTTCCCGAAGACATTAATCAGGCAGAACAAGAATTTGTCAAAGCGATTCAAAGTGCAGCCAACCACTCAATCCCACTGAAAAAACAGTCCACCGGACACCATAAAGATCATTGGTACTATTGCGAACGTGTCAAAGAACTTAACCATAGACTCAATAGAACAAGAAAGCTATACAAAAAGCAGCCAAGTGACCGCAACAGGATCTTACTTTGTGAGGTCAAGGAACATGTACATCGAGAGACCAGACAAATAAAAGAACAAAAGTGGCTGGAATGGTGTTCACACCTGATTGAACACACCTCTCTCGGAGAGATGTGGCAGCAAATTCACTTGGCCAAAGGGAATAAAACACCTAAAGCTCCACACCCTAAGGATCCTCAACAGGAAGCCGAAGTACTGGCAACCAGGTTTGCAGAGAGAGCAGCCAGCAATCAACTTCCACCAGATGTATTAGCAGTACAGACCGGACTAGAGGAAGAAAGGTGGCACAGAATCCTTACAGCATGTGAAGAAGTCTCTGACACTAATGCCCCCTTCACACTGGATGAGCTCAATCGGGCTAAGAAAAACTCCAAGGATACATCCCCTGGAGCCGACAAAATAACCTATAAAATGATTAGAAACCTCGGCCCAGAGGGAGACGCTGCATACCTAAGGTTAATTAATTTAGCCTGGACTTCTCAAACTAGACCTTCTGCTTGGAATAGAGCAGACATAGTGCCGATCCCAAAACCCAAAGATCCAGTTAATCCCAGGCCCATCTCTCTCCAAAGCTGTTCAGCCAAGACGGCTGACAGAATGGCACTCAACAGACTGGAGTGGAAAATGCCTAAACTGCACCATGATATGTATGCCTATAGAAGAGGGGTTGGCACAGTGGAATGTATTACAACTCTGTTAGCCCACTTGAATGACAGACCAGGAATGCTGATATTCCTGGACCTCGAAAAAGCCTTTGAACTGGCTAGCGCCCCAGCTATTCTCTGCTGCCTCATTGACAAGAGGTCAGAGGCAACCTGCTCTCCTGGACCAAAAACTGTCTCATAAACAGAGAAGCAAGAGTAAAACTTCATGGCACAGTCTCTGAGTACAAAAGACATGAAAATGGTACACCGCAAGGAGGTATTCTTAGCCCTCTTCTCTTCAACTGTTTAATGGAAAGAATAATGAGGTTGAAACTCCCACATCACTGCAGGCTGCTAAACTACGCGGACGACTTTGTCATCATCATAAAAGGAAGGGATGCGGCGCGCCTTGCCCCCAAATGCTTAGACTGCATCAGTAAAGAGGCAAAACAGATTGGGATCAAACTCAACCCCTCAAAGTCAAAGGCCATGCCCATAAAAATAGCGAAGCCCAACATCCAACTCACAGTACAGGGTCAACCAATAGAATGGGTCGACACCTGTCAGTATCTAGGAATCATCCTGGACACACACATGAATTTTAATGCTGAGGTCACATACTTGAGAGAGCGAACTGCGGCCCGGACGGCAATCCTCAGGTCGCTAACCTCCCTTTCTGGAGGAGCCAATCTGCAAGTCCTTCGCACATACTATGTACAGGCAGTCAGATCAGTGATCGATTATGCCGCACCTGCACTCACAAATCTATCACACCAACAGTGGAAAAAGCTTGAAGTTGCCCAAAACAATGCTATGAGAGCTGCACTGGGAGCCCCCATGTGGACCAGGCTTGAAACTCTTAGACTAGAGACGGGTTTGCCCTCTCTACAAGAAAGAATATCACAAAGGACAGCTACAATTATCAGTAAGATAATTATTTCTACTGATCCAATCCCAGTACGGCAGGCCTTGGTGGTTGGACTAGGCCAAAACAATGGAAACTCTTGGGTTGCAAGAGCAGGAAAAGTCCTAAACAGACTACATTTAAAAAACATGATTCTTGATAGAGAGGGTGATCATCCACACCCAAATTACACTCCTTCCGCGCCGTGGGAAGAGCCTACTTTCAAAATAGTAATAGAATGTCTCCCAATGAAAAAGGCTGCCTATGATCCGACAATCCTAAGGCGCATAATAGAAGAGCAAATGTATAGCATAGCAGTAGCAGGAGCCACCCACATCTTCACAGACGGATCGGTGGACACAGAAAATGAGAGTGCTGGCGCTGCTCTTTGCACGACCAGCGTTCAGGCATATTGGAGACTGGGAGGACTAGTATCATTAACCCAAACTGAGCTGTTTGCCATACAACAGACATTCGCATATGTGATTGCACAAAACACTCAAAATGCAATCATACACACAGACTCAAAAGCTGCACTTCAAATACTAGGACAAAAACAGTGGAAAGATAATGTGGAATAATTACCACCATTTTGTATCAAGGAGCAGTCGCTAAAGGCAAAGGCCTCAACATAACTTTAAACTGGATCCCATCCCATATTGGAATCCCATTAATGAAAAAGCTGATGAAATTGCTAAATTGGCCACTCGTCATCCAGTGATACATAAAACAATTCAACCCAGCCTAGAGAACATAAAAACATCATCACCAAAAAACTCTCACATCTCAACAAAGCCTACCTGCACCAGAGAATAGCTGAAGGTACAGGGTTGTTGATTTGTGGAAACATATACCATGAAACGCAGTGGAGGTGGGGTTCCTCGACTGTTTCAAGCGTGGGTTGGACATGTATATGAGTGGGATTGGGTTGTTATAAATACGAGGTGCCTCGTATGGGCCAATAGGCCTTCTGCAGTTACCTTCGTTCTTATGTGTTATGCAGTAATTTGCTCAACAAATCAACAACCGAACCAGTATTATCAAGGTCTTTCCTA
>NW_025575199.1:0-50770 GCF_020424385.1 Procambarus clarkii | reverse complement strand
TCGTATTCCAGGGACCTGCCCGAAACGCTACGCGTACTAGTGGCTGTACAAGAATGTAACAACTCTTGTATATATCTAAAAAAAACAAAAAAAAAAAACACATAACTAACAGATACTGCATTTCTGCACTTGCTCGGTGCACTTACTGGTGTAGTGGGAATACCGGTAGCACTTGAAGCACTGGCGGAGCTACGTGTATCGTTCCTTGGTTATGTGAGTAGGTGGAATCGTAATTCCGGCGCACTTCAGGCCATGTTCTTTGGCCTGGGTCGCTGCGATGACCATGGTGAAGGTCACTTTCAGTACTTACCTAGTTGTGCTTGCGGGGGTTGAGCTCTGGCTCTTTGGTCCAGCCTCTCAACTGTCAATCAACTAATGTACAGGCTCCTGTGCCTACTGGGCTCTATCATATCTACACTTGAAGCTGTGTATTGAGTCAGCCTCCACCACATCACTTCCTAATGCATTCCATTTGTCTACTACTCTGACACTGAAAAAATTATTTCTAACGTCTCTATGGCTCATTTGGGCACTCACTTTCTACCTGTGTCCCCTAATGCGTGTGCCCCTTGTGGTAAATAGCCTGTCTTTATCTAGCCTATCAGTTCCTCTGAGAATCTTGTATGTGGTGATCTTGCCCCCTCTAACTCTTCTGTCTCCCAGTGACGTGAAGTTTAATTCCCGTAGTTTCTCCTCGTAGCTCATACCCCTCAGTTCGGGTACTAGTCTGGTGGCAAACCTTTGAACCTTTTCCAGTTCAGTCTTATGCTTGACTAGATATGGACTCCATGCTGGAGCCGCATACTCCTGGATTGGTCTGACATATTGTAACACGGGGAGGGGGGGGGGTATTCCTTCTGTACTTTGTATCTTCGTTTTCTCTACCCCTCTCTGTACCCGTATTCTGACTTAAACTCTCTATCCAAGAGACCCCAAACTCTTACTTGAGCCGACCCCACGCCACGTGGTCTTAAGACGATTGACCGACTTAAGATTCTACAACCCACATGACGTGACATAGACTTCTAGCATAGACTCCACCAGACCAGTAACACTGAGCAATGACCGAGGTCTGGATCGATCATGCTAATCAATAACTTTGGGGCTTGATCCCCACTAGTATATATGGGAGGTTTGACTTTTTACGTTAAGTGTGGAATTAATTAACAATCAAAGGGAATAATGAATTCTGAATCGGTGTTAATCGGTGCTTCGCGGCCCAACGAAAACTTGGCCTCGTGGGGACCACGTGACAATGGAAACATGAAATGGAAATTAATAAAAAAGACAATTTAATAGCTAAATGGTTTATTAAAAAACTAAACAAAATCTAAATCAATGCACTCACTATTGTGAACACTCCCTGACTTAGGCAATGAGTGTACCTATTCCCTATAACAACACTCTTAGCAAACTTTACCTTTTTGGCGACCAGCTAGATGTTAGTTCTAAGGTTTTGGGAAGAGGTGGAGTGGACACCTTTCCTGTGTTGCTCCGGATCCCACACTGTCCTTCCCACATGCTTCTCTACCCAGACGCCCAGATCTGTATCCTTCTGCCTCGTCTAAGTTACTTGCAAGGCTTAAGTTTAACAACTAACCTCTGTTGCACTGAATAATCCAGATTGGTTGAATTATTTTAACTGAAGTTAATTACACAAGCATCTTAGGGAAGAGCTGTTCCCAATTACAAAATGGCTATTTGACCTTTGAGAAATAGTGGACATGGAAACTCTGATGATCTGTGACCGCTGAGGTCATGCAAATTGTTCTGCACCGAGGTCTAGTCACGGCTCGTGACGTCACTGATGGTGACTTAACTCATTCTTCTAGCAATCAGGGTACTCTTGATACTATAACCAGGAATATTATACAATTTGAATGAAGACTAATTTCTCTAAATAAGTAAATTCTGTAAAATAATTCATTATACGAAACTGAACAAAGGCGGCAAATATTTTCACCGTCAATCCCCCCCAGGGGATGCTCCCGGGTCACCACGTGGGTCCAGCTTCCCATTCTCCCATGCGTAGATAAAACATTCTAGATCATTCCTACAACAGCTAGTTTGTTACAATATGTGGTATACAAAGTTCTGAAAGATTCCTAACATAGGTTTCTAAACGCCGTTCTTATGTTAGCCAACCTGGCATATGCCGCTGAAGTTATCCTCTTGATTCAAGCTTCATAGAAGGTTGTAACAGAACCCATGAGCACCACACCAGAAATAAATACAGTTTTGATATTCCTAGAGTACGACTTAATCAAACTAGAAATGCTCTACAAATCAAGGGACCCAGAATGTGGAATGACCTTCCCAACCATGTTAAAGACTGTACCTCTCTCAACCAGTTTAAGATAAAAACGAAGCTATACCTAATAAATTCCCTGTAACCTACTTTACCCCTCTATTGTCAACCAATGTCTGTTTTTTTAAAGAGCGCTGGTTGTCGACAGAATTGTATTTGTGCTGCTTTTTCAGCTATGTTTTCATTCCGTGTTTTCATTTTATTCTTTATGCTCAATTAGTATTAAGCTTTAGTCATTTAAGTTTTTCATGCCCGAAACGCTTTGCGTAATAGTGGCTTTAGGCATTGTATGTACTAGCCCTATCTATAAATCCATCACTCTTTGTAAAATCTCTTGTATGTATGTACCTTACCTAAATAAACATTTGATTTGATTTGATATGAGCCTCAGGGGGACAGATCTGGTGTGATATCAACCCCCAGGTCTTTCTCTCTCTCTCTCTCAGACTCTTGAAGGATTTCCTCTCCCAAATGATACCTTGTATCTGGTCTCCTGCTCCCTACACCTATCTTCATTACATTGCATTTACTTGGGCTAAACTCTAACAACCATTTGTTCACCCATTCCTGCAGCTTGTCCAGGTCATCTTGAAGCCTCAAACTGTCCTCCTCTGTCTTAATCCTTCTCATAATTTTGGCGTCGTCAGTAAACATTGAGTGGAATGAGTCTATGCCCTCTGGGAGATCATTTATTTATATCAGAAACAGGATAGGTCCGAGTACAGAGCCCTGTGGGACTCCACTGGTGACTTCACGCCAATCTGAGGTCTCGCTGTGAGGAGATGGTTCACCAGCTCACTTACAATAGTGCTCTTATGCCTGTGGAGGCCAGTACACTTGTTAAGTGTGCGGACTTAAGTTTGGTAACCAGCAACCGAAACATCTAGTGTTTGGGCTCATGTGAGAGCCCCAGTCACCAGCAGTCCAGAAATGTTACCCTGGCCGGGGTAGCACGTCTGTGGACAGTGCTAGAGCCGATAGCATCATCTCATTGTATGGCTATCTTGAGGTTATCTTGAGATGATTTCGGGGCTTTTTAGTGTCCCCGCGGCCCGGTCCTCGACCAGTCCTCCACCCCCAGGAAGCAGCCGGTGACAGCTGACTAACTCCCAGGTACCTATTTACTGCTAGGTAACAGGGGCATTCATGGTGAAAGAAACTTTGCCCATTTGTTTCTGCCTCGTGCGGGAATCGAACCCGCGCCACAGAATTACGAGTACTGCGCGCTATCCACCAGGCTACGAGGCCCCATTTGATCGGCTTGATCGAGACTCAACTTTGCACGGGAACAGCTAGGCCCCAGGCGTGGGTGAGCTGTGGGTCTCCTGCGCTCGCTAGCCAGTCGTCGTCATGAAAACAGCCACCATCTTAGTAAACATCTTGAGCCACCATGTTGGTCGGCCATCTTGGAGTTGCCCTAGGGGCCTTGCTACACCGTAGCTGATTGGATGAGAGGGGTAGGCCGCTGTATGCTTTCCTCTCATTGGTTATTTCGAGGAGGACGCGGGAATCGCCGGTGTAAGCGTCATTCTGAACCCAGCTGCCACTTTGTCAAGACGCTCTCTGTACTCAATTCGGCCAAATTGAGTTTAGGGCGTCGTGGTGGCTTGACTACTCAACTGCTTCATCTCCTGCTTCATCTACGACTGGGGTCGTCACACAATCCCGCCGAAGTTGTCGCTCGAAAGGGGGAAAGACATTGTGAACAGTGAGTGGGTAGAGGAGATCTTGTGATCTGGGATTGTGGGGAAATGTGCATACGAGCAGTAACAGTCTGATGTTAGGCCATCAAAGACCACGGTGTCCCTCATGTTCTCATGGAAAGATCTGATGATGCTGAGGAGCCTGGGTGGGCATCCGATCTTGGGGGAGGATCTTGAACAGGCCATCCCTGCTGACGAGGTCGAAGGCCTTCGTCAGATCTATGAAGGCTACGAAGAGTGGCTGCTTCTGTTCCCTGCATTTCTCCTGCAGTTGTCTGAGGGAAAAGACCATGTCGATGGTGGACCTTCCTGACGGCAAATCCCACACCATGTTCTCTGGTCTCATCAGGTGGTTTTCCTTGCCAGAAGAAAGAGAAGGTCCTCTCTCTCACAGATCCTGATCCTGGGAGCCTGGTCTCTTGGAGAGCAACAATATCCATCTGCAGTTTGCTCAGCTCCCTATCGATGATTGCTGTTTTTCGGGCGTCATTGATTTCATGCAAGTCGTCAGAGAAACCTGGTGTCAGTGTCCTGACGTTCCATGTGCCCAGCTTTAGGGCAGTTGGTATTTTCTTCTTAGGTTTGGTATTGCTTGGTGCAAAGTTGTCGGGCCGCTTGTCGGTTTTCACCCTAAACCCCACGCACCCAGTGAGGTCAACGGACCGTGGCGAGGCAACACCTTATTGGCTGGGGTTTGCCCAGCTTGAGGCGGGCGGTAGCTGCCCAGAGGGCCCCATAACCCCTCCCACCGTCGGAAGCAACCCCTGGCGTCACACTCTTTACCAATTGAGCAGAAGACTTAAAACCGGTAGACTGTCGCTTCTCGTGTTAGTTCGACGCTGTGAGGCGAAGCTGGAGTGCCCTCTCCAAGGCGCAAAGCCTGGGTAGGTAGATATGGAGGAGAGGCTGTTACCCATGCAGCAGGTCCCCCCTGTCCACGTTGCTGAAATTATCCAATAGAAAAGCAAATGCCAATACACATGGTTCCAGCAACGTCGCAGGAGCTGCAAGAACGAGGTCGACGTCAACAACGAACTGCCTTAGGGGCTCCAACTCCGGATTTTTCCTCGAGGTTGACTCCTGAAGCCTTTCCCAACAAAAAGGGTATGGCCGCAAGGCAGCGGAGGTTTAAAATCAGGGTTTTCCTTCCCTTAGATGGGCTGCCTTCCCAGGCTATCGAGTCCCATCTACCCGGAGTAGCTGGTTTTAAGGCGCCAGAGGCACGCCCTCGCCCCTTCTCCTGTCGGTAAAAGCAGTTCCGCCAGACTTAGACTAAGCCACCCGTGCAGGCCAGGAGTTGGACTTGGTTGTCAGAGGCTATTTGAGACGCATGCCGTATAGGAGCATTTTATACTGTTACTAATTTGGATATTGTTAATTCTTAGATTAATTTGATCTGAGGATTTATTACCAAACAAAATATAGAAGGTTTTGTCAACGTTAAAGATGAGTTTGTTAGCAGTTAGCCAAAGATGGACTTTATTTAGTTCAATATTCACTGAATCATTCAAAATAAGAGGGTTAGGACTGGAGAAAATGAAGAGTGTGTCATTAGCAAATAAAATTGGTTTGAGATGTTGAGAGGCATTTGGAACGTCATTAATGTAGATGAGAAAGAATGTGTGTATGCACATGAAAGAGAATGCAGACTAAGAAATATTTACTTAATATTATATAATTAATATCATATAATCAATACCATGTAACTAATTTTACTCACATTTTTCCTAATAATAAGTTTGTTACTCTAATCTTATATTTTCATTTATTACAATTTATGTCCTTTCTTCATCATGTGTCATCTAATTCTTGCATTTCTTTGATAAAGTGTTTATTCATGTCCTTTGTTTATTCTTGTTTCCTTGAATAAAGGAAATCTCATTTCCCTTGTGATCCTTGTTTATTTTTAGTGTTGGCCTCATTAACTATAACTTATATTATATTTCTGTTAAGTTCCAAGAAAATGTTATGAGAAAAGACCAGTTTCTTTTCTAAATTACACCTTAGTATTTCCATTGTGTTATTAATGTAAATAAAGTACTGTACTGTTGCTAGAACTACTGAGTCATTAATGTAATTGTCTATGCCAGTCATTATTAAGTATCACCTTTTTATTGTATTCATTTAAGTTTTCTTAAAATTATTCATTTTTGTTATCTTACTTCTCTTTTAGCATTAAATGTTTACCCCGTCACACTGTAACGGTTCTATTGTTACGTAAAGTATGGTGACAAATAAACACAGACACTAAGATACTATATATATATATTTGGTCGAATATACAGAAGTACACAGGTGATACTTTGGTGTGAGTTGAGCGCACTGAGCGTCGGTACAGTATCTCGCAAGTGTCTGCTCTAGACCACACTTGAAAGTAGACTAGTTAATGTTTGCTATTTTGCTGTTTATATGCTCGGGCAACACCTCACCGTGTTGCCCGGGCAATGCCTCACCTCATTCATCTCCAAAGGTTGACAGGAATATTAACAATGCATTTGGAGCGAGTATATTATTGGGATAATCTACTCGCTACAGAACTCCCCCTCCCAGGGGATGAAAGGAAAAATACTTGATCAAGGAACTTAGCTGGTCGGTGAATTGTACGCCCTGCTCGCGTTACATAACCATCAAAGTTAACTTCCTCCTCTTCGCTGATGTCATCTAACTGGGGTTGTAGGGTGGGAGGTCGTACAGGATCGTCCGTTGTCGTAGGTGGCGGTGCTGCTGGTAACTGTGGTCGAAAAGTGAACTGCGTAGTCGGCGGATGTGTCTCTGGAGGGATGTCTGGGGCAGCGTCACAGTGAGCTGGTTTAAGGCGATCGATGGAGATGTTTACCCGCTGTCCTCGGCGTTCAATGGTGAAGAACTTCGGTGTTCGAGAAACCACTTTAAATGGTCCCCTTGTTATTTCCATGATAAATTTTGATATACTTTCTACATTTTGATATTTAGTCCAGTAATCTTATCATAATGGTTTGTTGTTCGCATTTGTACCAAATATTTTGTATCTTGCCAATATTTTTTAACTGAATGCCTATATAACGTGAGTATTTATAGTCTAAGGTATTTCATGGAAAGATTGAGTCAAATTAACATCTCTCAGTGAGACGTCGTCCCACTTGCCAGTAGACATGTTGGTGAGGTGGGGTGTTAGATGCTCCCTCCCTCCTCCCCTTACGCTCACCTTGCTTGTTGTTCTGTTTCTGGCCATCCATATGTAAAGCAAAACCTGGCTGTTGGCATTATATGAAGTCATATTGGTACCTTATATGACCAGTGATGATTGTGACAGTCTGGCACAGTTGGGCATGGGGACATATTGACTGGTGCTCGCTAATAGTAAAAAAGATTAAGATCTTTTATTATAGAGATTTGAATCTTTTATTTACGTTTTTAATGATACTTAAGCTATTGTAATATTTAACATATTTATAAATTAACAATATAATAGTCAACGTTTGTGAAATAAAATATTTTTTGTGCCTTTGGATAAGTTGTACACCTGAAGTGTAGATTACCAAATTTTTGCATTTAAATTAAACAATTTAGAAGGAATGTAATATATTTTATCGGTATATAGACATGTAACTCAGATATTCTGTACTGTCCTCAACATTAGACAATAGGTGGCGTATAACTGTCCTCAACACTGGACAATAGGTAGTGCTTAACTGTCGTCAACATTGGACAATAGGTGGCGTATAACTGTCCTCAACACTGGACAATAGGTGGCGTATAACTGTCCTCAACACTGGACAATAGGTGGCGCTTAACTGTCCTTAACACTTGACAATAGATCGCGCTTAATTGTCCTCAACACTGGACAATAGGTGGCCCATAACAGTTCTCATCACTGGACAATAGGTGGCACTTAACTGTCCTCAACATTGGGCAATAGATGGCGCTTAATAATTATCACTTTAGCGCTCCAGCAAACGGAAAAAAACTAGCACAAAGTGATCTCAGCGTTTCGGGCGATCGAGCGTCAACACTGAAAAGTGTATACTCTTTTCACTTTCCTGACCTTAATTTTCAATGTACATATTTCATTTTTGTACCAATGTGTTCGCAATAGAATGTTCTAGAAGAACACCAGTATAAAATGTCACCAAAGCATGAGTTAGACCACCACCAAATAAAGAACTACATCGATCACTAGCCGTGAGCTCCAAACAGCAACGAAATGTTTTTATTCTTTTCAGGTTTGTCAACTCCACACTTATCTTACAGCGTTAAATTTGGTATCACTAATATCGCAATAAAATTCCCTACACGGACATATGGAAATAAATGTAGAATCATGATCGCTACCCACCTGCAAGAGTGTGAGAAGTGGCCGAAGTGTTTCCCGTTACCGAACATCAGGGAAACCCCAATTCAAAAGTGTATATTCTTTTCACTGTCCTGACCTTAATTTTCAATGAACGTATTTTATTTTTGTACCAATGTGTTCGCAATAGAATGTTCTAGAAGAACACCCGTATAAAATGTCACAAGTATGCGTTAAACCGGCGCCAAATAAAAACACCTACGTCGATTACACTCGTCGTGTCAACAATACAATAGGCTTACCATGAAGACTACAATAGTCTTACCATGAACGGCATTATCAATACAATGCCGTTCTCCCAAACAGGCTATGTGCCTATTGGAGAAAACGAAAATACCATGGCAAATATGTTCATTTATTTATTTATTTATATACAAGAAGGTACATTGGGTTTGTGAGAATACATAGCATAGTACAGTATTTACAATCTTGTAAAGCCACTAGTACGCGCAGCGTTTCGGGCAGGTCCTTAATCTAACAGATAATCACCTTCACTCGCCTGGCGTTCCGCGAGCGCTATGTCATGGGTTCGTATCCTGGCCGGGGAGGATTTACTGGGCGCAATTCCTTAACTGTAGCCTCTGTTTAACGCAACAGTAAAATGTGTACTTGGATGAAAACACGATTCTTCGCGGCAGGGGATCGTATTCCAGGGACCATAGGATTAAGCACTTGCCCGAAACGCTATGTGTACTAGTGGCTGTACAAGAATGTAACAACTCTTGTATATATCTCAAAAAAAAAAAATATTTTAAGTAGGTAAATTCTATCAGAATTAAAAAATGATAACAAATACATTGCAAGGAAAAAAATGAGATGAGAGAGATTAGTAAGAATGTTAAAACACATTGGTATATTAAAGCTATGATTGATTACATTGACAGCTTGATTGGTAATTTAAACAAGATTAATAGACACCATACAGCAGATTGACAGTACATATAAGAAGACAGCAATGATCGCAATGATAAAGATGTTCAGATTGGGTACATAAAGATTGGGATATTGGGTAGCAATAGATACAGTGCAATTTTAAAGCAAAAGGTAAAAAACTATGAAGATGAAATTAAGTACTTTTTAGTATTGTTTTTGAATGACGCAAAAGTTGGACAGCTTTTCAATTCAATAGGGAATGAGTTCCATAGACTGGGTCCCTTTATTTGCATAGAGTGTTTGCACAGATTAAGTTTGACTCTGGGGATATCAAAGAGATATTTATTTCTGGTGTGGTGATACAACCCGTTCTCACATAAGACAGCACATATATGACTTAATGCTTAAAGTCAATATGTTGAATGTGATTTAGTACATATGTGACATATTCCCAGTTACTTTTTTTACCAAGGCCCAAACTCTTCCTCACGTACCAATTTACGTCTCACAGTACCCGTCCATCAACGTAGATAGCAGAATAGTCGTGATTGGTTCAATTATAATGAAAATTGTAGTTTTCATGTCCCACATGGGTTGTGAAATTTAACTTCTATTGTCCATGCTCTTATAATATTACAGATCAGCTATATCCTATTGAAGGCTCGTAGTTTTGTTTTGAGAAATATTAGTTGTTCTTAGTAAATTATAATAAGCACTATAAATTATTACATAGAATAACAGTGCTTCACCAATCAATATTTTATAAAATAGTTTGTGCTTTAAAAATCTTTAAAGAATGTTTTGTAGGAACGCTAACAGAAAACGATGTTACGTTGGAATGTTTATGGGGTAAACTACTGCAAACAGCATGGTATGGTGTCTACTATACCAAATATTGGATGGGTATAGGGTCCAATACAATCTGTAAGGTGGGTAAGGGGTCCAATACCACCCGCAGGATAAGTATGGGGGTCACATCCACCCACAGGATGGGTATGGGGATCAACTGTATGAATTCCTGCTTCCTCATACCCTTAATCACTAGACCTACTAGAATCACTGATAGCACTGCCACGACTCTAGATCACATCTGGACAAACATAACCTCTCCGCTTACTTCAGGTATAATCACCGATAGCACTACAGACCATTACCCCACATTTCTCTTAACTAACATTAGCAAACCACCTCTTGAGTCAAGAGAGATACGTTTTAGACTGCACAATGAAACTGCTGCTGATAATGTCAACTGGGAGTCCGAGTTAGGTAACATAGAGGACATCAACCTAGCAGTGCAATCTTTTCTTCAAAAAACTCTTAGCTTTATAATACCCACTGTCCTATGCTTACAAAACAAGTCACAACCAAAAGGCTTAACAATCCCTGGCTTACAAAGGGAATACCTAAATCTATTAACAAAAAACATGACCTTGAGAAGAAGTATAGGTTAGGAATTGTCTCCAAAGAATTCTCAAAGAATTACTCATTATTGCTATCAAAGATAATTAGACGAGCCAAAACTAAATACTACGAAGATAAATTTACCCAAATAAAGAGCAACATTAAACAAACTTGGAGCACAATTTCACAAATATTGAGATCAAAGAAGTCTTTAAATAACAAACCGACTCTCCTGTCTAATAACGATGGTCAGCTTTCAGCCTCTGATTCTGCTATTGAGTTCAATAGGTTCTTCTCTTCCATTGGTTCATCCCTTGCAAATAATATTCCATCTTCCAGTACTGACATTAAGGACTATCTTACAGGTAACTATCCACAGTCTCTGTACCTAAAGCCTATTAATTCCACTGACGTCAATGAGATAATCCTTTCCCTTAAAACCAAATCTGGTGCCCTTGAAGAGATACCAACTTTAATTTACAAAAAAGCCTCCAGATCTTTAGCCCCTGCTATTGCTTTGCTCTTCAACAAGTTACTTGAACTCCAAACCTTTCCAGATATTCTAAAAAAAGCGAGAGTACGCCTGTCCACAAATGTGGTGATCTCAAAGATGTTAACAACTACAGACCTATATCAATCCTGCCAAACTTGTCAAAAATTTTTGAAAAACTAATCTATAAGCAGCTTTACTCATATCTAGCCAAACTCAATATACTTAGCCCTTGCCAATATGGCTTCAGACCCAAAAAAAGCACTAACGATGCACTTATTAGTATGCTTAACTCGATTCATTCAGCTCTTGATAAAAATGAGTTCCCTGTTGGGTTATTTGTGGACCTGCGTAAAGCTTTTGATACTGTCAACCACCAAAACCTTCTTCTTAAATTACATCATTATGGAATCAGAGGACACTCCCTACAATACCTCAAATCCTACCTTACTGACAGGCTCCAATATGTTTCCGTGAATAATACAATTTCTCCCACCCTACCCATCAACATTACTGTTCCTCAGGGCAGCATACTTGGCCCTCTCCTCTTTCTCGTCTACATTAATGACCTTCCAAATGCCTCCCAACACCTCAAACCAATTCTATTTGCTGATGACACAACCTTCATATACTCCAGTCCTGACCCCCTTGCTCTAAATGCCACAGTAAATACTGAGCTAAATAAAGTCCATCTTTGGCTAACTGCCAACAAACTCACCCTTAACATTGACAAAACTTTCTATATTCTGTTTGGCAATAAATCCTCATATCAAATAAATCTCAAAATAAACAATACCCAAATTTGTAACAAATTGGATGGCAAATTCCTTGGCATTCTCATTGACCACAAGCTGAATTTCCAGGGACACATTCTAAATATATAAAAAAAAGTTTCAAAAACTGTGGGCATTCTAAGATCAGATATTATGTACCACGCCCTGCCCTGGTGACTCTCTAATACTCCCTTATCTATCCATATCTCAACTATGGTATTTGTGCTTGGGGCTCTACTACCCAAAATCACTTACGTCCTCTAATTACTCAACACAAAGCTGCTATTAGGACAATATCCAACTCTGGCCCCAGACATCACTCGGTACCCCTACTCAAATCTCTGAATATGTTAGACATTAAGTCACTGCACATTCTCTCATGTGTATTATACATATATAAAACGCTAAACTATAATGCCAATCCTGATCTCAAAAGCTTCATAGAAGGTTGTAACAGAACCCATGAGCACCACACCAGAAATAAATACAGTTTTGATATTCCTAGAGTACGACTTAATCAAACTGGAAATGCTCAACAAATCAAGGGGCCCAGAATGTGGAATGACCTTCCCAACCATGTTAAAGACTGTACCTCTCTCAACCAGTTTTAGTTAAAAACGAAGCTATACCTAATAAATTCCCTGTAACCTACCTTACCCTTCTATTGTCAACCAATGTCTGTTTTTCTTTAAAGAGCGCTGTTTGTCGACATAATTGTATTTGTGCTGCTTTTTCATCTATGTTTTCATTTCTTGTTTTCATTCTACTCATTATGCTCAATTAATATTAAGCTTGTCATTTAAGTTTATCATGCCCGAAACGCTTTGCGTAATAGTGGCTTTAGGCATTGTATGTACTAGCTCTACCTATAAGTCAAACAATCTTTGTAAAAATTTATTGTATGTATGTACCTTACCTAAATAAACATTTTATTTTATTTTATTTTATTTTACTTCCACACACAGGAAGGGTATGGGGTCCAATACCATCCACTGGATGTGTATGGCGTCCACTACCACCCACAGGATGGGTATGGGGCTCACAACCACCCACAGGATGGGTATGGGGTTTAATACCATCCACAGGATGAGTATGGCGTCCACTATCACCCACAGGATGGGTATGGGGCTCCAACCACCCACAGAATAGGTATGGGGTCCAATAACACCCACTCGATGTGTATGACGTCCATTGCCGCCCACAGGATGAGTATAGGGTCCAGTATCGCCCACAGGATTAGTATATAGGGTCCACTGCCTCCCACAGGGTCAGTAGGGGGTCCACTACCGCCCACAGGGTTGGTAGGGGGTCAACTGCCGCCCACAGGGTCGGTAGGGGGTTCACTACCGCCCACAGGGTCGGTATGGGGTCCACTGCCACCCACAGGGTCGGTATGGGGTCCACTGCCACCCACTGGGTCGGTATGGGGTCCACGACTGCCCACAGGGTCGGTAGGGCGTCCAAGGGTCGGTAGGGGTCCACTACCGCCCACAGGGTTGGTAGGGGGATCCACTGCCGCCCACAGGGTCGGTAGGGGTCCACTACCGTCCACAGGGTCGATTTGGGGTCCACAGGGTCGGTAGGGGGTCCACTACCGCCCACAGGGTCGGTAGGGTCCACTATATATATACCGCCCACAGGGTTGGAATGGTAGGGGGTCCACTGCCGCCCACAGGGTCGGCAGGAGGTCCACTACCGCCCACAGGGTCGCTATGAAGTCAACTACCGCCCATAGTGTTTGCATAGTGTCCACTACCGCCCATAGTGTTTGTATAGTGTCCACTACCGCTCATAGTGTTATTATGGGATCCACTACCCCTCATAGTGTCGGTATGGGGGTCCATTACTACCCACAGGGTGTGTCTGGGGTCTATTTTTTTCTGTATAGCAGAGGTGGCAATACTGCTTTTCCAATCTCATTTGTTGTTCAATGTAAAATATTTGTTGCTCGACTTGCAACAATATATAATATATATATATATATATATATATATATATATATATATATATATATATATATATATATATATATATATATATATATATATATATATATATATATATATATATATATGCGAACAAGCCTGAATGGTCCCCAGGACATATGCAACTGAAAACTCACACCCCAGAAGTGACTCGAACCCATACTCCCAGAAGCAACGCATCTGGTATGTACAAGACGCCTTAATCCACTTGACCATCACGACCGGACAAAATGAGGTGATAGCCGAGGCTATTTGAACCACCCCACCGCCGGCACTCGGATAGTTATCTTGGGCATAGCATTTTACCAAATCACCTCATTCTTTGGGGCACACGTGAGGAACACAAATGCGAACAAGCCTGAATGGTCCCCAGGACATATGCAACTGAAAACTCACACCCCAGAAGTGACTCGAACCCATACTCCCAGAAGCAACGCATCTGGTATGTACAAGACGCCTTAATCCACTTGACCATCACGACCGGACAAAATGAGGTGATAGCCGAGGCTATTTGAACCACCCCACCGCCGGCACTCGGATAGTTATCTTGGGCATAGCATTTTACCAAATCACCTCATTCTTTGGGGCAACACGTGAGGAACACAAATGCGAACAAGCCTGAATGGTCCCCAGGACATATGCAACTGAAAACTCACACCCCAGAAGTGACTCGAACCCATACTCCCAGAAGCAACGCATCTGGTATGTACAAGACGCCTTAATCCACTTGACCATCACGACCGGACAAAATGAGGTGATAGCCGAGGCTATTTGAACCACCCCACCGCCGGCACTCGGATAGTTATCTTGGGCATAGCATTTTACCAAATCACCTCATTCTTTGGGGCAACACGTGAGGAACACAAATGCGAACAAGCCTGAATGGTCCCCAGGACATATGCAACTGAAAACTCACACCCCAGAAGTGACTCGAACCCATACTCCCAGAAGCAACGCATCTGGTATGTACAAGACGCCTTAATCCACTTGACCATCACGACCGGACAAAATGAGGTGATAGCCGAGGCTATTTGAACCACCCCACCGCCGGCACTCGGATAGTTATCTTGGGCATAGCATTTTACCAAATCACCTCATTCTTTGGGGCAACACGTGAGGAACACAAATGCGAACAAGCCTGAATGGTCCCCAGGACATATGCAACTGAAAACTCACACCCCAGAAGTGACTCGAACCCATACTCCCAGAAGCAACGCATCTGGTATGTACAAGACGCCTTAATCCACTTGACCATCACGACCGGACAAAATGAGGTGATAGCCGAGGCTATTTGAACCACCCCACCGCCGGCACTCGGATAGTTATCTTGGGCATAGCATTTTACCAAATCACCTCATTCTTTGGGGCAACACGTGAGGAACACAAATGCGAACAAGCCTGAATGGTCCCCAGGACATATGCAACTGAAAACTCACACCCCAGAAGTGACTCGAACCCATACTCCCAGAAGCAACGCATCTGGTATGTACAAGACGCCTTAATCCACTTGACCATCACGACCGGACAAAATGAGGTGATAGCCGAGGCTATTTGAACCACCCCACCGCCGGCACTCGGATAGTTATCTTGGGCATAGCATTTTACCAAATCACCTCATTCTTTGGGGCAACACGTGAGGAACACAAATGCGAACAAGCCTGAATGAGGTGATTTGGTAAAATGCTATGCCCAAGATAACTATCCGAGTGCCGGCGGTGGGGTGGTTCAAATAGCCTCGGCTATCACCTCATTTTGTCCGGTCGTGATGGTCAAGTGGATTAAGGCGTCTTGTACATACCAGATGCGTTGCTTCTGGGAGTATGGGTTCGAGTCACTTCTGGGGTGTGAGTTTTCAGTTGCATATGTCCTGGGGACCATTCAGGCTTGTTCGCATTTGTGTTCCTCACGTGTTGCCCCAAAGAATGAGGTGATTTGGTAAAATGCTATGCCCAAGATAACTATCCGAGTGCCGGCGGTGGGGTGGTTCAAATAGCCTCGGCTATCACCTCATTTTGTCCGGTCGTGATGGTCAAGTGGATTAAGGCGTCTTGTACATACCAGATGCGTTGCTTCTGGGAGTATGGGTTCGAGTCACTTCTGGGGTGTGAGTTTTCAGTTGCATATGTCCTGGGGACCATTCAGGCTTGTTCGCATTTGTGTTCCTCACGTGTTGCCCCAAAGAATGAGGTGATTTGGTAAAATGCTATGCCCAAGATAACTATCCGAGTGCCGGCGGTGGGGTGGTTCAAATAGCCTCGGCTATCACCTCATTTTGTCCGGTCGTGATGGTCAAGTGGATTAAGGCGTCTTGTACATACCAGATGCGTTGCTTCTGGGAGTATGGGTTCGAGTCACTTCTGGGGTGTGAGTTTTCAGTTGCATATGTCCTGGGGACCATTCAGGCTTGTTCGCATTTGTGTTCCTCACGTGTTGCCCCAAAGAATGAGGTGATTTGGTAAAATGCTATGCCCAAGATAACTATCCGAGTGCCGGCGGTGGGGTGGTTCAAATAGCCTCGGCTATCACCTCATTTTGTCCGGTCGTGATGGTCAAGTGGATTAAGGCGTCTTGTACATACCAGATGCGTTGCTTCTGGGAGTATGGGTTCGAGTCACTTCTGGGGTGTGAGTTTTCAGTTGCATATGTCCTGGGGACCATTCAGGCTTGTTCGCATTTGTGTTCCTCACGTGTTGCCCCAAAGAATGAGGTGATTTGGTAAAATGCTATGCCCAAGATAACTATCCGAGTGCCGGCGGTGGGGTGGTTCAAATAGCCTCGGCTATCACCTCATTTTGTCCGGTCGTGATGGTCAAGTGGATTAAGGCGTCTTGTACATACCAGATGCGTTGCTTCTGGGAGTATGGGTTCGAGTCACTTCTGGGGTGTGAGTTTTCAGTTGCATATGTCCTGGGGACCATTCAGGCTTGTTCGCATTTGTGTTCCTCACGTGTTGCCCCAAAGAATGAGGTGATTTGGTAAAATGCTATGCCCAAGATAACTATCCGAGTGCCGGCGGTGGGGTGGTTCAAATAGCCTCGGCTATCACCTCATTTTGTCCGGTCGTGATGGTCAAGTGGATTAAGGCGTCTTGTACATACCAGATGCGTTGCTTCTGGGAGTATGGGTTCGAGTCACTTCTGGGGTGTGAGTTTTCAGTTGCATATGTCCTGGGGACCATTCAGGCTTGTTCGCATTTGTGTTCCTCACGTGTTGCCCCAAAGAATGAGGTGATTTGGTAAAATGCTATGCCCAAGATAACTATCCGAGTGCCGGCGGTGGGGTGGTTCAAATAGCCTCGGCTATCACCTCATTTTGTCCGGTCGTGATGGTCAAGTGGATTAAGGCGTCTTGTACATACCAGATGCGTTGCTTCTGGGAGTATGGGTTCGAGTCACTTCTGGGGTGTGAGTTTTCAGTTATATATATACATATATATATATATATATATATATATATATATATATATATATATATATATATATATATATATATATATATATATATATATATATATATATATATATATATATATATATATATATATATATATATATATATATATATATATATATATATATATATATATATATATATATATATATATATATATATATATATATATATATATATATATATATATATATATATATATATATATATATATATATATATATATATATATATATATATATATATATATATATATATATATATATATATATAGTATAGTCCCTTTGCAATAATGTACCAATGTGTGTATATTTATAACCCATTTTAAATACTTGAAAAATATATAACTACATAGAGAATGCAAGTCAATGAATATTTATTTATTTATTTATATACAAGAAGGTACATTGGGTTAGAGAGAATACATAGCATAGTATTTGCAATCTTGTAAAGCCACTAGTACACGCAGGGTTTTGGGCAGGTCCTTAATCTAACAGATAATTTTAAGTAGGTAAATTCTAGCAGAATTAATAAAATCATAACAGATACATTGCAAGAAAAAAAATGAGATGAGAGAGATTAGTAAGTATATTAAAGCACATTGGTTTAATAAAGCTCTGGTTGATTACATTGTCAACTTGATTGGTAATTTAAACAAGATTAACAGACACCATACAGCTGATTGATAGCACATATAAGAAGACAGCAATGATCACGATGGTAAAGAGGTTCGGATTGGGTACATAAAGATAGGGAGGTTGGGTAGGAATAGATACAGTGCAATTTTAAAGCAACAAGGTAAAAAAAAACTATGCAGATGAGATTAGGTACTTTTTAGTTTTGTTTTTGAATGGCGCAAAAGTTGGACAGCTTTTCAATTCATTAGGGAGTGAGTTCCATAGACTGAGTCCGTTTATTTGCATAGAGTGTTTACACAGATTATGTTTGACTCTGGGGATATCAAAGGGATATTTATTTCTGGTGTGGTGATAATGGGTCCTATTACATCTGTCCAGGGAAAGTTTCAGAGCAGGATTTGCGTTTAAGAACAGGGTATTGTAAATGTAATTGACACAAGAAAGTTTGTGGAGTGAGATTATGTTTAGCATGTTAAGGGAGTTAAACAAGGGGGCTGAGTGTTGTCTGAAAGCAGAATTTGTTATTATTCTGATAGCAGATATTTGCTCGATGATGATGGACTTGAGGTGGTTTGCAGTGGTTGAACCCCCATGCACAGATACCATAATTAAGATAGGGATAGATTAGTGCACAATATGTAGAGATGAGAGCAGAGTTAGGCACATAATATCTGATTTTGGAGAGTATCCCAACTGTTTTAGAGACTTTCTTAGTTATGTGTTGTATGTGGGTGCTGAAGTTGAGTCTCTTGTCTAGGAATAGGACAAGAAACTTTCCATCATTTTTATTGCTAATGTTTACATTATCTATCTGAAGCTGAATTGCATTTGTAGATTTGCTTCCAAATAAAATGTAGTAGGTCTTTTCTATGTTAAGTGTTAGTTTATTGGTTGACATCCATAAGTGGGCTTTTTTTAGTTCATTATTAACAACATCATTTAGTGTATGTGGGTTGGGGTTAGAGTAGATGAGGGTAGTGTTGTTCCGAACCATAATGGAAACAGACCCAACTATGGGATGGGTTAGCCCAAGTATCGCGTTTCCAAAAGGGTCGCCCATGTTGGAAAAGACGAACGCCGAAAGAATATTGTTGAAAACATCTTGATGACTTATTAAACCAAAATTATTTATTAGTCAGAAGAAAGACAAAAACGCGATCTATATGTAAAACTTCTACCAGACAAATATTCTAAGTAAAACTGATGATATTTGTAGTTTTATAAAAGGGGCAGTTTTCATCGCTCGTCGAGCTCGAAAACCGCAGCATTCATTTATTTATTTATTTATTTATGCATTTAGAAAAAGGTACATTGGGAATATGAGGATACATAATATGGTAATTACAGTCTTGTAAAGCCACTAGTATGCGCAGCGTTTTGGGCAGGAAATCTCAGAACCATGCCTATTTCACGCAGATTCCTTAATAAACGTAAGAGTTTTATATGTCACAAGAAAGATATAAATATAAGCTTCATTCTAAATACCTTACCATGGGCATATTTAGATTTAAAGCGAAGATACATGTACTTTTATAATAGCCGAGCTCCGACCCCGGACAGATTGATCGACCGAGCAACTCTCTCTCAGAACAATGTATATTGCACGTGAATTCGTTAATAAACATATATGTTTTATATGTCTCAAGAAAGGCAGACATACAAGCTTCACTTTAAACACTTTACCATAGACATATTTAAGGTTCTAATGAAGATACATGTATTTTAAAAATTATGGAGCTCCTACTCCGTACAGACTGAACAACAGAGCAACTCTCTCAGAACAATGTTTATTTCACGTAAATTCGTTAATAAACACAAATGCTTTATATGTCTTAAGCAAGATAGAAATAAGAGCTTCATTTTAAATACATTACAATTGACATATTTATAGCTCAAGTGAAGGATCATATGTTTTTATAGTAGCGCTCAGTAGCTTGTCGGGCATGGAGTGCAGACGCCTAACCATTTGCCGATATATTGTATAATTAACAAAGATACGCTAATAAAGCCTAAAATCTTATATGCCTCCAGAAAGACCGAGATATGAACATTATTATGATTCCACCAAATGAAATATATCATGTTCGAGGACAAAGATATATCAATTTTAAATTAAGTTTCGACTCATGCTCGGGCGAGAGAGATGGGGCGACTCTCGCCCCATCTATTGGAGATTCTGTCCACTAAAGACCCAAAGCTACTCAAACCCTCCTAGCATTATTTAAGTAATGAAGTAATATGGTATATTTACTCACTATAATGTGGGTGCTGAATGCAGAACATGAGAAAACATATATTTACTCCAAACTAATATAATTTCATTATGAAATTATATCCCCGCCCTGCCCTGGTAGTAGTAGGGGGTAAGAGCCACAGACGATATTTTGTTTTGGGCAAATATCGTGTGTGGGAGTCAGGGTTTTCAGGTCAAATATCGTGTGTGGGAGCCATGGTTTTCAGGTTCCAATATCGTCTGTGGCAGCCAGGGTTTTGAGGTCCAATATCCCACGTGTGAGCCAGGGTTTTCAGGTAAATTTTGTCAGTCACAGATTTTAGAAGTTTGTTAAAGTTCTTATCATGAAATAATGTCATACGAGTTTTGTTAAAGTTCTTATGGGAGAATTTTTTTTTTTTTGGAAGAAAATCCCCTGTGGATCTTCGGGGTTTTCAGGTAAATTTAGAAAATCCCCTGTGGATCTTCGGGGGTTCCAGGTGAATTTGGGGAGTCACAGATTTTAGAAGTAGGGAATTCTTATGAGAAAAATAATTTCCGAGACTTAGAAGTTTGTTAAAGGTCTTATGGGAGAAATTCAAATTCGTGTTTATGAGCCAGGGTTTTCAGGTAAATTTTGTCAGTCACAGATTTTAGAAGTTGTTAAAGTTCTTATCACGAAATAATGTCATACGAGTTTTGTTAAAAGTTCTTATTTGTTTCTTACTTAGAAACTTGTATATTGCTATATATCTGAATCATTTCACTGCCTCTCCCGCTCGTACCTCACACCCCCTCCCTCCCCCCCTTACCTCACAATCTCTCGCGTCGCCTTTATTTACCTTATGCCAGCCAGCCAGCCAGACGCTTCATGCAGGTCACCTCTTATCTTATCTTATCTTCTCCATAATATCTGGACCGTCCCTCTCTCTCTCTTCCTATTTCCTTACAGTTATTTTCAGAGTTTCAAATATTCATAGAAGTTTATTTATATGTTTATGGCCGAATTTGTAAAAAAGACCATTTTCAGAGAATATTGTCTTAGATGTTTTGTTAAGGAAAACAGACAACTTAGCCATAACATTTAGTTTTACATCCATTTATGGCTTTTTCACCTGTAAAGACCAAAATTGAACAGAGCCCAGTTATAGACAGAATTTCGTCAGAGACCATTTTATACCTAAAAATGAACAGAGTCCACTTTGTAAGCAAAATTAGTCGTAGACAGTTTTAAGCTCATATTTCATCAGAGTCCAATTATCAACAGAAATTCGCCAGAGCCTACTTTGAGAGCAAAATTAGTCAGAGACAGTTTTAAGCTCAAATTTCATCAGAGTCCAGTTTATGCTCAAATTCGCCAGAGTCTACTTTGAGAGCAAAATTCATCAGAGTCCAGTTCTTGATCGAAATTAATCAGAGTTCAATTGAAGACCCAAATTTGACAGAGACCACATTTTCGCTACTAGCGGTCCAATCCCCCTTAAATTTTAAACAGTCATATTTCAGTCGTAGTAAATAAGATCAAGTCAGTTACTGAGCTCCAGCTCTCGTCCCCCACCCTCTTCCACCCTCAAGTCTTTGTAAATAACCCATCAATTTCCCCGAAATTTTTACCCTCTGTATTTCAGACATAGTAAATATGATGTAAACAATTATAAAACTCTAGCTCTTGTCCTCTGTCCAAGTTCACTCCTGTAAATTCATTACTATCAGTCCAAATCCCCCTGAGATTTAAACACCCAACTACATTTTCAGACATAGTAAATAAAAACCAGTTCAGTTATCAAGTTTCAACTCTTGTTCCCCAGCTTAGTTCATTTTGTACAAGTTCTTTATTTTCCAACTAAATCACCCTGAGATTTAAGATCACCTTATTTCTAACGTAGTAAAATTAATCTGGACATTAGCCAAGCTCCATTTCCTCTGTCTTAGATCATCGAACATAATTATATCCGATCAAGTCCCTCTCCAGCCTATCTGTTTATCAGAGTAACCACCTTGCCCTTCTCATCCCCGACGTATCCAAACCTTCAATAATTATACTGTATTTGCATATTTTCACTATATTCACCTGTGTTCTTCACATTTTTTCCGTGTTTTCTGCGTTCATTCCATGTTCTACAAATGTTCACAGCATGCTCAGTTCAATTCTTTCACCTGTTTTTCTCATTTTTTTCTGTTTTTCTACCATTTTCCCCGTATGTTCACTATGTTCTTTGTCATGTTTTTCATGTACATCATATGTTCTCTGTATAACTTTTATACTCAATATTCATGTTCTCAATGTTCTTAGCTTGTTCTTCACATGTTCAGTGTTCATTCTTTGTATTCCCTATGTTCCTTATCATGTCTTCATATTCTCTATAAGTTCATATTCCCTGCATGTTCACTCTATTCATCAACTTTTTCTTACATGTTTTCTTTGTTCACCGTATGTTCACTGTGTTCATTCCCCTACATAACCTCAATTTTTTTATGTTCTTTGTTTCTTTAAACCAATTTGTTTCTTCCATTCTCTAACTAGTTCTTTGTCAAATAATATTATACTGCAATACAGTTCCCTCAACAATTTTAGTCACCCAGTTTTTATTTGCAAAACTATGTCAAAGTAATTCTCGTAGTCAACTTAATAGTTCTACCAACCCCGTTCTTAAACAAATCTACACTTTCTTACAAAGACAAACCTTTCTCGTAACTTCTTAACTAAAAATCTTTCGCCAATCAACTAAAACATAGTCTCTTTCCTCATTTCTCAACTAAACTTATTATCCAATCAACCAAAAATTGTCAAAGGAATCTTTCCAACACTGTTCATAACTAAACTTATTCCCTAGTCATCAGAAAATAACCGTGTTCTTCATGTTTCATTGTCATTTCATAACTAAAATTATCCATCAATCAACAGAAAAAGTCATATTCATCATTGTTCCTAACTAAAATTATGTTTTCGTCAAGTAAGAAAATATAGTCAAAGATATCTATCATCGTCGTTCTTAACTGACATTTATACTTTGTGGAGCACTAAAATAGTCACTGTCGTCATATTTTTTTCTTTGTCTTTCCTCAACTAAAATAGTCAAATGTAACTTTTTCAACACTTTCGTAACTAAAATTATATGCCGCTAAGTAAGAAAAATAGTCAAATGTAACTTTTTCAGCACTTTCGTAAAAATTATTTGTCGTTAAGTAAGAAAAATAGTCAAAGGTGCTCTCCGTAACACCAAAGTTACTCTTCGAGATACCAAAAGACACTCTCAAATACTCAAAAATTTACTCGCATCCTCAAAGTTATTCTCAGAGTCATCAAAAAGTTAATCTCAGTCATCAAAATGCTATTCTTTAAGTAGCCTTTCGTTCATCAGAGAAACTTTCTAAGACACCTTCGTTCATTAAAGTTAATCTCAGAGGCATAAAAGTTATTCTCAGAGTAATCAAAAAGTTAATCTCAGTCATCAAAATGCTATTCTCTAAGTAACCTTTCGTTCATCAGAGAATCTTTCTAAGACATCTTCGTTCATTTAAGTTAATCTCAGAGGCATAAAAGTTTTTCTCAGAGCTATCAAACTTATTCTCGATGCCATCAAAAAGTATTTTCTCGTTCATTAAAGTTAATCTCAGAGTTAACAAAGGTAATCTCTAACTCACTTTCGTTCAACATATTAATTCTCTAAGTCCTCAAAGTTATTCTCTAAGACAACAAAGGTATTCTCTAAGACAACAAAGTCTTTCTCAGAGCTATCAAACTTGTTCTCAAAGTCATCAAAGTTATTCCAAGAGACGTCAAAGTTAATCCAAGACATCATCTTTCATCAAAGATATTCTCTCTAAGCCATCAATGTTCTTCTCTAAGACATAAAAGTTATTCTCTGAGCTAACAAAATACTACTCATGTTCTCAAAGACATTCTCAAAGTTATCAAAGTTATTCTAAGAGCTATCAAATTTGTTCTCAAAGTCATCAAAGTTATTCACAGAGTCATCAAAGTTATTCTGTAACTCACTTTTGTTCATTAAAGTTAATTTCTTTGTTATAAAAGTTATTCTCAGAGACATCTAAAGTTAATCTTGCTCATCAAAGTTGTTCTCTAAGACATAAAAGTTATTCTCAGAGACATCTAAAGTTAATCTTGCTCATCAAAGTTGTTCTCTAAGACATAAAACTTATTCTCAGAGTCATCAAAAGTTGTTCTCTAAGGCATCAATGTTGCTATCTAAGACATCAAAGATGTTCTCTAAATCATAAAAGTTAATCGTTAAGTCACCTTCGTTCATTAGAGAAACTTTCCAATCCATATTCGTTGACCAAAGTTATTCTCAGAGTCATCAAAGTGATCTCTAATTCACCTTCGTTCTCCAAAAGTTGTTCTCTAAGACACCTTCGTTCATCAAAGAAACTCTCCTTCTTCCATCATGTCTCCTTTAAGACATCTTCAGTCATAAAATTTCTCTCCAAAATGTAACTAGTTCAGCTTTTCATACCAAACCTGCACTTCTGTTAAAACATATTTTCTTAGTTGCTTTACCCTAAAACTGTTCTCTGAACTACACTGTTCAAACCTACGTAACCTATCCTCTCCACCCAATGTTACTTAGTTAACGTAACGTTCCTAAACCTAACTTTACCTATCCTAACATAACTTACCTTACCTTACCTATCTTACCTAACTTTACCTATCCTAACTAACATAACCTTCATAACCTAACTTTACCTATCCTAACATAACCTACCTTACCTTACCTATCTTACCTAACTTTACCTACCCTAACATAACTTAACCTTCATAACCTAACTTTACCTATCCTAACATAACCTACCTTACCTTAACTATCTTACCTAACTTTACCTATCCTAACATAACTTACCTTACCTATCATACCTAACTTACCTAACCTAACTTACCTACATTTACCTAACTTACCTACATTACCTAACTTTACCTATCCTAACTTAACTTACCTAACTTATCCTGCTTAACCTAACTTACCTACATTTACATAACTTAACCTGCTTAACCTAACTTTACCTATCCTAACTTAACTTACCTAACTTATCCTGCTTAACCTAACTTACCTACATTACCTAACTTAACTTAACCTGCATAACCTAACTTACATAACTTAACCTAACTTACCTAACTTAACCTAACTTACCTACATTTACCTAACTTAACCTGCTTAACCTAACTTTACCTATCCTAACTTACATAACTTAACCTAACTTACCTAACTTAACCTAACTTACCTACATTTACCTAACTTAACCTGCTTAACCTAACTTTACCTATCCTAACTTAACTTACCTAACTTACCTAACTTAACCTAACTTACCTACATTTACCTAACTTAACCTGCTTAACCTAACTTTACCTATCCTAACTTAACTTACCTAACTTATCCTGCTTAACCAAACTTACCTACATTACCTAACTTAACCTGCTTAACCTAACTTACATAATTTAACCTAACTTTACATATCTTACCTAACTTAACATTCATAACCTAACTTTACCTATCCTAACATAACTTACCTTACATTACCTATCTTACCTAACTTTACCTAACTTACATAACTTAACCTGCTTAACCTAACTTATATAACTTATCTTACCTATCCTAACGTAACCTAACTTGCTTTACCTAACTTATTCTCACATTCCCAAACTGATGTATCCTAACTTCTCTAGTCCAGCCAGACATGATCTAACTTACATAATTATTCCTGCTTGTCTTTTGTGTTTCGTCAATCATTGTCTCATATTCATTTACTCATTTCAAGGGTTAATTTCTCAAATGGACATTTTTGCATTTTAAGTGTTATTTGTTTAAGATTGGGTGTTTAACCATTTCAAAGGATTTTTGTTATATATGGGAATTTACTCGTTTCAAGGGCTAATTTCTCAAATAGTCATTTTTGCAGATCAAGGGTTATTTGTTAAAGTTCATCAAGTTGCTCATAAGTTGTATTTATTATGTTTGTTATCATATGTTCTTATTCCCCAACCCCTTAACCTAACCTCTTGTAATCTTAGTGTATTTAGTAGGTTCTATCATATGTTCTTATTCCCCAACCCTTTAACCTAACCTTTCAGATGTAGTTTATTGTGTTTTTTGACATATTTGTTGAATATATTATCCTTTTCCTAACCTTTCAGATGTAGTTTTGTTTCTCCTTTTTGTATATTTTTACCCAAACCCACCATCCCACTTAACCTTCTTTCCTTCTTTTACTTTGTTTCTCCTACTCCTTCTATCCCCCTTTCTCTTTATCTCCCTCCTTCTATCCCCCCCTTGTTCTCTCTATCGTCCTCATTCTCTCCCCCTTCGCTCACTCTCATTCTCTTATTCTTCTTTCTTCTCAAATTCAAGTCTTAGTTCCCCCATGCCCACACTCTCTCTCTCTCATTCTCTCTTCTTTGGTCCCATTTTCTTCCGCCCCCTCTCTCTTACTCCTTGCTCTTCTTTCATGCTCTCACTCCCTTGAGCTCTTGTTTCTCAATTTCAAGTCTTAGTAGATCTGATTCTTTACTATTGTAATTTTTATTATTACTATGATAAAGAATGAACTTATATGTGAAAACAAAGTAAAAGAAGGAAAGAAGGTTAAGTGGGATGGTGGGTTTGGGTAAAAATATACAAAGGAGAAACAAAACTACATCTGAAAGGTTAGGAAAAGGATAATATATTCAACAAATACGTCAAAAAACACAATAAACTACATCTGAAAGGTTAGGTTAAAGGGTTGGGGAATAAGAACATATGATAGAACCTACTAAATACACTAAGATTACAAGAGGTTAGGTTAAGGGGTTGGGGAATAAGAACATATGATAACAAACATAATAAATACAACTTATGAGCAACTTGATGAACTTTAACAAATAACCCTTGATCTGCAAAAATGACCATTTGAGAAATTAGCCCTTGAAACGAGTAAATTCCCATATATAACAAAAATCCTTTGAAATGGTTAAACACCCAATCTTAAACAAATAACACTTGAAATGCAAAAATGTCCATTTGAGAAATTAACCCTTGAAATGAGTAAATGAATATGAGACAATGATTGACGAAACACAAAAGACAAGCAGGAATAATTATGTAAGTTAGATCATGTCTGGCTGGACTAGATAAGTTAGGATACATCAGTTTGGGAATGTGAGAATAAGTTAGGTAAAGCAAGTTAGGTTACGTTAGGATAGGTAAGATAAGTTATATAAGTTAGTGTTAAGCAGGTTAAGTTATGTAAGTTAGGTATAGTTAGGTAAGATAGGTAATGTAAGGTAAGTTATGTTAGGATAGGTAAAGTTAGGTTATGAATGTTAAGTTAGGTAAGATATGTAAAGTTAGGTTAAATTATGTAAGTTAGGTTAAGCAGGTTAAGTTAGGTAATGTAGGTAAGTTAGGTTAAGCAGGAAAAGTTAGGTAAGTTAAGTTAGGATAGGTAAAGTTAGGTTAAGCAGGTTAAGTTAGGTAAATGTAGGTAAGTTAGGTAAGTTAAGTTAGGATAGGTAAAGTTAGGTTAAGCAGGTTAAGTTAGGTAAATGTAGGTAAGTTAGGTTAAGTTAGGTAAGTTAGGTTAAGTTATGTAAGTTAGGATAGGTAAAGTTAGGTAAATGTAGGTAAGTTAGGTTAAGTTAGGTAAGTTAGGTTAAGTTATGTAAGTTAGGTTATGCAGGTTAAGTTAAGTTAGGTAATGTAGGTAAGTTAGGTTAAGCAGGATAAGTTAGGTAAGTTAAGTTAGGATAGGTAAAGTTAGGTTAAGCAGGTTAAGTTATGTAAATGTAGGTAAGTTAGGTTAAGCAGGATAAGTTAGGTAAGTTAAGTTAGGATAGGTAAAGTTAGGTAAGTTAAGTTAGGATAGGTAAAGTTAGGTAATGTAGGTAAGTTAGGTAAATGTAGGTAAGTTAGGTTAGGTAAGTTAGGTATGATAGGTAAGGTAAGTTATGTTAGGATAGGTAAAGTTAGGTAAGATAGTTAAGGTAAGGTAGGTTATGTTAGGATAGGTAAAGTTAGGTTATGAAGGTTAAGTTATGTTAAGATAGGTAAAGTTAGGTAAGATAGGTAAGGTAAGGTAGGTTATGTTAGGATAGGTAAAGTTAGGTTATGAAGGTTACGTTAGGTAAGATAGGTAAAGTTAGGTAAGATAGGTAAGGTAAGGTAAGTTATATTAGGATAGGTAAAGTTAGGTTTAGGAACGTTACGTTAACTAAGTAACATTGGGTGGAGAGGATAGGTTACGTAGGTTTGAACAGTGTAGTTCAGAGAACAGTTTTAGGGTAAAGCAACTAAGAAAATATGTTTTAACAGAAGTGCAGGTTTGGTATGAAAAGCTGAACTAGAAACATTTTGGAGAGAAATTTTATGACTGAAGATGTCTTAAAGAATAACATGATGGAAGAAGGAGAGTTTCTTTGATGAACGAAGGTGTCTTAGAGAACAACTTTTGGAGAACGAAGGTGAATTAGAGATCACTTTGATGACTCTGAGAATAACTTTGGTCAACGAATATGGATTGGAAAGTTTCTCTAATGAACGAAGGTGACTTAACGATTAACTTTTATGATTTACAGAACATCTTTGATGTCTTAGATAGCAACATTGATGTCTTAGAGAACAACTTTTGATGACTCTGAGAATAACTTTTATGTCTAAGAGAACAACTTTGATGAGCAAGATTAACTTTAGATGTCTCTGAGAATAACTTTTATGTCTTAGAGAACAACTTTGATGAGCAAGATTAACTTTAGATGTCTCTGAGAATAACTTTTTTAACAAAGAAATTAACTTTAATGAACAAAAGTGAGTTACAGAATAACTTTGATGACTCTGTGAATAACTTTGATGACTTTGAGAACAAGTTTGATAGCTCTTAGAATAACTTTGATGACTTTGAGAATGTCTTTGAGAACATGAGTAGTATTTTGTTAGCTCAGAGAATAACTTTTATGTCTTAGAGAAGAACATTGATGGCTTAGAGAGAATATCTTTGATGAAAGATGATGTCTTGGATTAACTTTGACGTCTCTTGGAATAACTTTGATGACTTTGAGAACAAGTTTGATAGCTCTGAGAAAGACTTTGTTGTCTTAGAGAATACCTTTGTTGTCTTAGAGAATAACTTTGAGGACTTAGAGAATTAATATGTTGAACGAAAGTGAGTTAGAGATTACCTTTGTTAACTCTGAGATTAACTTTGATGAACGAGAAAATACTTTTTGATGGCATCGAGAATAAGTTTGATAGCTCTGAGAAAAACTTTTATGCCTCTGAGATTAACTTTAATGAACGAAGATGTCTTAGAAAGATTCTCTGATGAACGAAAGGTTACTTAGAGAATAGCATTTTGATGACTGAGATTAACTTTTTGATTACTCTGAGAATAACTTTTATGCCTCTGAGATTAACTTTAATGAACGAAGGTGTCTTAGAAAGTTTCTCTGATGAACGAAAGGCTACTTAAAGAATAGCATTTTGATGACTGAGATTAACTTTTTGATGACTCTGAGAATAACTTTGAGGATGCGAGTAAATCTTTGAGTATTTGAGAGTGTCTTTTGGTATCTCGAAGAGTAACTTTGGTGTTACGGAGAGCACCTTTGACTATTTTTCTTACTTAACGACATATAATTTTTACGAAAGTGCTGAAAAAGTTACATTTGACTATTTTTCTTACTTAGCAGCATATAATTTTAGTTACGAAAGTGTTGAAAAAGTTACATTTGACTATTTTAGTTGAGGAAAGACAAAGAAAAAAAATATGACGACAGTGACTATTTTAGTGCTCCACAAAGTATAAATGTCAGTTAAGAACGACGATGATAGATATCTTTGACTATATTTTCTTACTTGACGAAAACATAATTTTAGTTAGGAACAATGATGAATATGACTTTTTCTGTTGATTGATGGATAATTTTAGTTATGAAATGACAATGAAACATGAAGAACACGGTTATTTTCTGATGACTAGGGAATAAGTTTAGTTATGAACAGTGTTGGAAAGATTCCTTTGACAATTTTTGGTTGATTGGATAATAAGTTTAGTTGAGAAATGAGGAAAGAGACTATGTTTTAGTTGATTGGCGAAAGATTTTTAGTTAAGAAGTTACGAGAAAGGTTTGTCTTTGTAAATTTGGAACTGAATAAAGTGTAGATTTGTTTTAGAACGGGGTTGGTAGAACTATTAAGTTGACTACGAGAAATACTTTGACATAGTTTTGCAAATAAAAACTGGGTGACTAAAATTGTTGAGGGAACTGTATGGCAGTATAATATTATTTGACAAAGAACTAGTTAGAGAATGGAAGAAACAAATTGGTTTAAAGAAACAAAGAACATAAAAAAATTGAGGTTATGTAGGGGAATGAACACAGTGAACATACGGTGAACACAGAAAACATGTAAGAAAAAGTTGATGAATAGAGTGAACATGCAGGGAATATGAACTTATAGAGAATATGAAGACATGATAAGGAACATAGGGAATACAAAGAATGAACACTGAACATGTGAAGAACAAGTTAAGAACATTGAGAACATGAATATTGAATATAAAAGTTATACAGAGAACATATGATGTACATGAAAAACATGACAAAGAACATAGTGAACTTATGGGGAAAATGGTAGAAAAACAGAAAAAAATGAGAAAAACAGGTGAAAGAATTGAACTGAGCATGCTGTGAACATTTGTAGAACATGGAATGAACGCAGAAAACACGGAAAAAATGTGAAGAACACAGGTGAATATAGTGAAAATATGCAAATACAGTATAATTATTGAAGGTTTGGATACGTCGGGGATGAGAAGGGCAAGGTGGTTACTCTGATAAACAGATAGGCTGGAGAGGGACTTGATCGGATATAATTATGTTCGATGATCTAAGACAGAGGAAATGGAGCTTGGCTAATGTCCAGATTAATTTTACTACGTTAGAAATAAGGTGATCTTAAATCTCAGGGTGATTTAGTTGGAAAATAAAGAACTTGTACAAAATGAACTAAGCTGGGGGACAAGAGTTGAAACTTGATAACTGAACTGGTTTTTATTTACTATGTCTGAAAATGTAGTTGGGTGTTTAAATCTCAGGGGGATTTGGACTGATAGTAATGAATTTACAGGAGTGAACATGGACAGAGGACAAGAGCTAGAGTTTTATAATTGTTTACATCATATTTACTATGTCTGAAATACAGAGGGTAAAAATTTCGGGGAAATTGATGGGTTATTTACAAAGACTTGAGGGTGGAAGAGGGTGGGGGACGAGAGCTGGAGCTCAGTAACTGACTTGATCTTATTTACTACGACTGAAATATGACTGTTTAAAATTTAAGGGGGATTGGACCGCTAGTAGCGAAAATGTGGTCTCTGTCAAATTTGGGTCTTCAATTGGACTCTGATTAATTTCGATCAAGAACTGGACTCTGATGAATTTTGCTCTCAAAGTAGACTCTGGCGAATTTGAGCATAAACTGGACTCTGACGAAAATTGGGTATAAAATGGACTCTGACAAATTTTCACAGATTACAGGACTCTGATGAAATTTGAGCTTAAAACTGTCTCTGACGAATTTTGCTCTCAAAGTAGACTCTGGCAAATTTCTGTTGATAATTGGACTCTGATGAAATATGAGCTTAAAACTGTCTCTGACTAATTTTGCTCACAAATTGGACTCTGTTCATTTTTAGGTATAAAATGGTCTCTGACAAAATTCTGTCTATAACTGGGCTCTGTTCAATTTTGGTCTTTACAGGTGAAATAGCCGTAAATGGATATAAAACTAAATGTTATGGCTAAGTTGTCTGTTTTCCTTAACAAAACATCTAAGACAATATTCTCTGAAAATGGTCTTTTTTACAAATTCGGTCATAAACATATAAATAAACTTCTATGAATATTTGAAACTCTGAAAATAACTGTAAGAAAATAGGAAGAGAGAGAGAGAGAGAGTGAGAGAGAGAGAGAGAGAGAGAGAGAGAGAGAGAGAGAGAGAGAGAGAGAGAGAGAGAGAGAGAGAGAGAGAGAGAGAGAGAGAGAGAGAGGGACGGTCCAGATATTATGGAGAAGATAAGATAAGATAAGAGGTGATCTGCATGAAGCGTCTGGCTGGCTGGTTGGCATAAGGTAAATAAAGGCGACGCGAGAGATTGTGAGGTAAGGGGGGGAGGGAGGGGGTGTGAGGTACGAGCGGGAGAGGCAGTGAAATGATTCAGATATATAGCAATATACAAGTTTCTAAGTAAGAAACAAATAAGAACTTTTAACAAAACTCGTATGCCATTATTTCGTGATAAGAACTTTGACAACTTCTAAAATCTGTGACTGACAAAATTTACCTGAAAACCCTGGCTCATAAACACGAATTTGAATTTCTCCCATAAGACCTTTAACAAACTTCTAAGTCTCGGAAATTATTTTTCTCATAAGAATTCACTATTTCTAAAATCTGTGACTCCCCAAATTCACCTGGAACCCCCGAAGATCCACAGGGGATTTTCTAAATTTACCTGAAAACCCGGAAGATCCACAGGGGATTTTCTTCCAAAAAAAAAAAAAATTCTCCCATAAGAACGTTAACAAAACTCGTATGACATTATTTCATGATAAGAACTTTAACAAACTTCTAAAATCTGTGACTGACAAAATTTACCTGAAAACCCTGGCTCACACGCGGGATATTGGACCTCAAAACCCTGGCTCCCACAGACGATATTGGAACCTGAAAACAATGGCTCCCACACACGATATTTGGCCTGAAAACCCTGGCTCCCACACACGATATTTGCCCAAAACAAAATATCGTCTGTGGCCTTACCCCCTACTACTCCTGGTTACTCTCTATTACTCCCTCATCTATCCATATCTCAACTATGGTATTTGTGCTTGGGGTTCTAACCCAAAATCATTTACGTCCTCTAATTACTCAACACAAAGCTGCTATTAGGACAATATCCAACTCTAGCCCCAGACATCACTCGGTACCCCTACTCAAATCTCTGAATATGTTAGATATTAAGTCACTGCACATTCTCTCCTGTGTATTATACATATATAAAACGCTGAACTGTAATGCCAATCCTGACCTCAAAAGCTTCATTGAAGGTTGTAACAGAACCCATGAGCACCACACCAGAAATAAATACAGTTTTGATATTCCAAGAGTACGACTTAATCAAACTAGAAATGCTCTACAAGTCAAGGGACACAGAATGTGGAATGATCTTCCCAACCATGTTAAAGACTGTACTTCTCTCAACCAGTTTAAGATAAAAACTAAACACTACCTAATAAATTCCCTGTAACCTACCTTACCCCTCTATTGTCAACCCATGTCTGTTATTTTTTTTTTAATCAACACTGTTTGTCAACCTATTGTATTTGTGCTGCTTTTTCAGTCATGTTCCCCCTTTTTTTTAACTTTATTTGTATTTGTTCTCAACACATTTTATTCTTTATGCTCAATTAGTATTAAGTTCTAGATATTAATGTTTTTCCTGCCCGAAACGCATTGCGTAATAGTGGTTTTAGGCATTGTATGTACTAGCTCTATCTATATATCGATCCATTAATGTAACATTACTTGTATGTATGTACCTTACCTGAATAAACATATTTATTTTATTTATTATTTTATAAGTCGACGGTCCAAGCGTCAATGTTGTGGAGCGACTTATCCAAAATATATCGTTGTTTGGAAATTGTTGGCATATCCAGTTGTCGCACTTCTCTGCACAAATTATCACAAATAACATATCTAGCCAGAAAACATTTAACATTTATTAAAAAAATATATGTTTGGAAGTTAAATCGACTTCATAGGACAATAGTTTGTTATATATACTCGTTATTCGTTGACATGCGTTCGCTACTTAAACTACCATGTACTGTACTTATGTAAAATCTCCCATGTCTCTTCGCTCATCTCACCGAACCCTACAGGCTCTGTGATATATTGTTAAATTAATTGAGATTCACAAATAAAGCTTATAATTGTATATTTTATCAAAAAGGCAGAGCTTAGTTTAGTTCATTTATTATGCGCCCCATACCCATCCTATGAGCGATAGTGGAGTGTTACAGAGGCACATAATAGGCTCAGGGACTGAGCCAGGGACATGGGCTCAGGGACTGAGCCAGGGACATTGGCTCAGGGACAATTCATATAGCCAAGCAAGTTATAATCTTGATAAGCTAGTTACAAAAGTCAATGCAAATTGTCACATCAACAATAGGCTCGAGACCGACCACAAGTACAGTTTATAATTTAAGCAACTGACATATATGGAGGGCTTCTTATCTTGAGATGATTTCGGGGCTTTAGTGTCCCCGTGGCTCGGTCCTCGACCAGGCCTCCACCCCCAGGAAGCAGCCCGTGACAGCTGACTAACACCCAGGTACCTATTTTACTGCTAGGTAACAGGGGCATAGGGTGAAAGAAACTCTGCCCATTGTTTCTCGCCGGCGCCTGGGATCGAACCCAGGACCACAGGATCACAAGTCCAGCGTGCTGTCCGCTCGGCCGACCGGCTCCCGACCGGGCTAGTGTCACAATTGATATGTTTATCCTACACATAACCCCCTCTTCCCCATCCAATGGGCAGCGGTGGATAGGTTACAATCAAGTCGTTTTTTGCGTTTTGTTCAGAGATTAGATCTTATTGGGTGAAGAAAGATATTCATATTTTAAAAAAGGCTTCTTGGCTGATGCTCTCCATTGATGGAAAATATACAACATTTTGAAAATCAATGTTAGTTTGATCTAGGTATTGTAATTAACGAAAGTATATGTCATTAGAAAGGTAGAAATATAGGCTACATTTAAAATCCTTTGTCATAAATATAACTGAAGTGAAAACGAAGATATATGCGTTTTGATAGTTACTTGATGGCTAGCTCTGAGAGTGTGAAGCCATGCACATCAGCCAATAAATTGTAATTAGTTTCCATATATTTTAATTAATCTTAAAAATCTATATGTCCGAAGAAAGGAAGATGTAGCCGTTAATGTGACAACATTTAAAAATATATATCTCTTAAGTTAAATAAATAATACCACCTTATCGCCGGTGTCCGGACACATGAAAACTAGGTATCAGTATCCAGCCAGGCGGGGATCACAGGCTGCACAATACTGATAAATTATGTAATGCACTACTTGTGGTCCATCTCGAACCCATTTATGATGTGACGACTTATAGTGAATTTTGTAATTAGCTCATCAAGATTGTAACTTGCTTAGCTAAATGAATTGTGGGGTTCGGTCCATTCATTTTCTTTCTTTATTATGCACCCCATAATACCCATCCCGTGGGCGGTGGTGTAAAGGGTTACAGATGCACATAATCGATTCAGGAACTGAACCCTCTAGTTCGTTTAGCTAAGCAAATAATAATCTTTTGACGCTAGTTAAAAAATTATTAATGTACACATACTTATGCATACATGTACATATACATACGTATACATACACATACATATTTAATCACCTACACAAATACACACATCAGTAATCTTTGTGTCACAAGTGATCAGCAAGAGGCTCACAACAGTCACTATACAAGGCACTTTACATTTATGAGGAGTCGCACAGTTACTAGTCTTGTTCCACACCCACCCAACTGGGCGGCAGCTTTACAGTCATGTGCTCCACACCCACCCAACTGGGCGGCAGCTTTACAGTCATGTGCTCCACACCCACCCAACTGGGCGGCAGCTTTACAGTCATGTGCTCCACACCCACCCAACTGGGCGGCAGCTTTACAGTCATGTGCTCCACACCCACCCAACTGGGCGGCAGCTTTACAGTCATGTGCTGCATACTTACCCAACTGGGCGGCAGCTTTACAGTCATGTGCTCCACACCCACCCAACTGGGCGGCAGCTTTACAGTCATGTGCATGCATTACCTACAGTAAGCAAATTTTGGATACTTCGCTAAGATTTCGGGCAGCACATCACTATGAATGAAGTACTTACACATTTCATGGACTCTATTGATGTTGTTATCTTTAAATTCCGCGATTTTTTCACATTCCATTATATAATGACGTAAAGTATGCGAATAGTTCTGCTGACAGAGTTTACATTTAGTCAAATCTACATCATCAGATGTTATAAATTCCCAGAGGTACTTGTAGCTGAGCCTAAACCTAGCAGTGGTAACATTTAGAAGTCTGCTAACCTTACTGGATGACCCATAGACGAGCGATTCATCAAAGTTTATACAATATTGTGAAATTGAGAGTCAGTGTAGTAACATAAATTGGTAAATCATAAATATTGTAAGTTAAGACTCTGATGCATGTGTGTGTGTTGGGGGGGGGGGTTATACCCTTGGTAAGCGAGAGTGGAAAGTAACCTTAAACATTCTGCAGTCAATGTGGGGGAGGGAGGGTGGGAGAGTCAAATCCACCCTCCAACATCTGGGCATACTACCACCAGCCTCCACAACACTCCATCAGCCTCCAGCTGATGCGTGTAGATGCCTCATCTAACCTCACCTATGTCACACATTAACCTACAGTTCCTGTGATAATTAAACTCATCACAGTGGCGTCTCGCCAATATAAACTGTATTGGATTTTGTCCCGAAATAGCTATATGTTGACTGGACGTGTATGTATGTATGTATGTATGTATGTATGTATGTATGTATGTATGTATGTATGTATGTATGTATGTATGTATGTATGTATGTATGTATGTATGTAAGTATGTATGTATGTATGTATGTATGTATGTATGTATGTATGTATGTATGTATGTATGTATGTATGTATGTATGTATGTACGCATGTATGTATGTATGTATGTATGTATGTATGTATGTATGTATGTATGTATGTATGTATGTATGTATGTATGTATGTATGTATGTACGCATGTATGTATGTATGTATGTATGTATGTATGTATGTATGTATGTATTTATGTATGTATGTATGTATGTATGTATGTATGTATGTATGTGTGTATGTATTCCCAATCACGTTAAAGACTCCTCCTCTATCATCCAATTAAAAAGAAAAACAACTATGTACTAAATAATCAACTCCTTGTAACTTTAATTATGCTGACCTTCCTATCTGCATTCAGACTGAGCCTACCATCATTATAGGTGATTATAACGCTCGGCATAGGAATATTGGTAATTCGCAGTTCAATAATCGTAACGGCAACCAACTGTTGTCACTATTAGGTAGTCACGATGATGCACAGATTGTGGGTGACCTTGAACCGACGAATATCTACGGGGGTATTCTTGATCTATGTCTCGGTTTCAACGTCTCCCACACCGTGTGCGCCTCGTCAATAGTGCCAGATATGGCGTCTGATCATCTGGCCATATTAGCCACTGTAAACATTGGCAGCTCTATCCTCCCTGGTGGAGTGTTCAAGCGGAAGAGGCTGGCTCTGCCCATCGATCAACGAGACAATTTTGTTGCCCATGTGTCAGATTGGTGCAGTTCATCTGAGCCTTCATCAGTTGAAGATTTTAACAATGAGCTCACAGATACTATCGAGCAGTTTATAGAAACACTTGATCCATCGTCCAGGCCACGTAACCCAAATTACACTGGTCATAGCACTTATGCTTATTATAATGATTCTAAATTGCATGCACTAAAACGCACTGCCAGAATAATTGGACCAGCTTATAGAAGGACCCGCACTGCTGAAATGCTTCGGCTCTTTCAAGCGGCTCTGGCTAAGGCCAGGGAACGTATGGTGGAGCTGAGGCAGACAGACTGGGAAACTTTTGTCCGTGGTCTCAATTCTCACACGCCACTAAGTCGAGCATGGAAGGATATCAACAAGATCAAAGGGAAAAATGCTGCAGAGATCTCGTACCCTAATCCTCTGCACAGAGCAAATGAGCTTGTTGATGCTTGGGCCACGACTTCCAGCTTTGACAGTCTTCCTCTACCCTCACAGAATGAATTAAATAATAGATATGCTGATAAAGCAAGGCTCCTTGACTTCATGCGTCATCAAGAGGATGACTGTGACATGTTTTTTACTGAATACGAACTAGATTCTGCTCTACATAAAGGCAAAGCTACATCACCCGGGGAGGATGGAGTTACTTACGGCATACTGCTTATGCTTCTGTTAGTTCCAGGGAATCCCTTGCTTCAATTGTATAATATGAGCTATGTAACTGGGGAGCTTCCTAAGTCATGGACCAACAGTGTTATTATTCCCATTCCTAAACCTCACCAGCCGAGTGCTTTTCGCCCAATCTCCCTCACTAGTTGTCTCTATAAGTGTCTTGAGAGGATGTTCTCAACCGTCTCCTTTACAAAATTAATAATATGTTGTCTCCCCAGATATATGGCTTTACGCATGGAAAAAGTGTACATCACTGTATTACCACATTCCTCACCCTGCATACTGATAGGTCATATACCACTTTCCTAGATCTTAAGTCAGCCTTTGACATTGCTAACCCACACGTCATTCTGAGAGAACTTGCTAAAATGAATGTAGGAGGATGGCTTCTACGGTGGATAAGAGGCTATCTATCCAACAGGAAGTCATCTGTACTGTTCCAAGGGCATAGGCGTGTAACGAGAGATTTTGAACTTGGCACTCCACAGGGAGGTGTCCTCAGTCGTACTCTATTCAATGTGTTAATCAATGCACTTTTAAACTTAGTAACTAGAAGGTCCAGCGAACACATCATTAGCTATGTGGATGATATACTGATCCACACCAATGGGTATACCAACACCCAAAATGTTCTGAACTCTGTATTGTACACATGTCAGGAACTAGGCTTAGTCATCTCAGTAGAGAAAACAAAGATCCTGAACCGACACCCACCCAGACGGGGTGGGGCCGTTCGCAAAATGCAGTTGGATGATGGCTCTCTGCTCGACTATGTTACCAAATACAAATACCTTGGTCTTGAGGTTCTACTGTACCGCAATGTTTTAGCCAGACTGGGTCGCCAATGTAGAGAGAGGCTCCGTGCTCTCAAGGCTGTGGCAGGCTGTGGCAGGCAAACACAACTGTACCGTACAGTGTTATATATTTATTTCAGTTTGAACAATTTTTAACATTAAAGGATAAATCCTTTAATTGGTTGAAATTGGTTTTAACATTCGAAATCTAATTTGTTGATGTAAAATAATATAAGGTTCAAATTTATTAAGATACATACTTTAAAAACTATTTCTATTTGATACCAACAGTATCACGTTAAGAGAAGCATCTCGCCTTGCTAACCCAAGTATAAAATACAGTATATAAAGAAACGGTGCAACTGTACTGGTATCTGCAGTACAAATATATGTCCCTATTTAAAGAAAAAATAAACTGCACCAATCACTGCCACTCCTCACACCAATGCAACAATAAGGAGAGTGATAACAGTGCTTCACATTCGACAATGTTAAATTATTTAACAGATGACGAGATAATGAACATTGGAACAAATGTACAGCTCTCTGACCTTCATATAAAATCTGCATGTGACCTCATCAAACAAACTGTGCCAAGCGTAGAAGGCCTTCATGACCCAGCTTTGTAGCGGGACCTCTCCTGGCCAGTTACAATTGGTGAATTTATTCAAATTATCCAAGTTGATGGTTGTCACTGGGTCACCGTTTCCAACATTAGAGTAACGGGACAAATTAACATATACGACACCAGGCATAAATTACCATCCAAATCTACTGAAGTTATCTTGTATGCTCTTGCTAA
Organism: Procambarus clarkii; assembly: GCF_020424385.1. Lineage (NCBI taxonomy): Eukaryota > Metazoa > Arthropoda > Malacostraca > Decapoda > Cambaridae > Procambarus > Procambarus clarkii. The sequence goes on along the minus strand of NW_025575199.1, from coordinate 10,899 downwards.
CTGCCAGGATACCTGGTTGATACCTGGTTGATGGGGTTCTGGGAGTTCTTCTACTCCCCAAGCCCGGCCCGAGGCCAGGCTTGACTTGTGAGAGTTTGGTCCACCAGGCTGTTGCTTGGAGCGGCCCGCAGGCCCACATACCCACCACAGCCCGGTTGGTCCGGCACTCCTTGGAGGAATAAATCTAGTTTCCTCTTGAAAATGTCTTGGATGATAAGCTTGGATGATAAGCTGATATGCAATGTAATGAATGTCAGCAGACACAGGGACTCAAGTATGAGTGGGGTATATGCTGCGGCGTTTGATGCATCACTTGCAAGTGGTGTAGATCCGGTGAACCTCGTATGATGTGCAGAATATGAGACAACATCTACAAGAGAACTTTAAAGGAAAGTGTCTCATCTCATTCCCTGCAGCTCAGACACTGAGAAGAAAACGAATCATCCGGTCATGCTCGATGGAAGTGTACTGCATTTGCAGAAAGCCAAATGATTTGAAGCTGAGGGTATGCTGTGACCGTTGCAATATTTAGCACCATGGATCATGTGTAGGTGTTACAGAATGTAATGATGATTCGTGGATTTGTTTCTTGTGCGCTAGCAAGTTGTGAATTATAATTTAAAATAATTAATACATTATTATTATTATAATTATTATTATTATAACTTTACCAAATGCTTTGCTGAATCAAATAATGTTATTACTTTCAATGTGTTACAATAGCATAATTAAGTGCTGCAAGTGTCAGGTCTTTTATATAGTCGGTATTTGTTATATTCTGTACTCTTTTTATGTTATTTAAATTTCAAATAGAAATAGTTTTTAAAGTATGTATCTTAATAAATTTGAACCTTATATTATTTAACATCAACAAATTAGATTTCGAATATTAAAACCAATTTCAACCAATTAAAGGATTTATCCTTTAATGTTAAAAATTGTTCAAACTGAAATTAATATATAACACTGTACGGTACAGTTGTGTTTAATTATGTTTTGTGATTCCTTTGGAAAAGGTATTTGTGCACCAAGCACTACTAGGTCAGTATGAGATATGCTGAATGTTGTCAATATACCATCTGAATACGCTTCACTTTGCGTTAATCATTGGACGTCCTAATGATTAAGGTCCCCAAAAGGACTTAATCAGACCTCAGTGGACATTTTTACTCTCACTCTCTCTCTCTCTCTCAGAGCATCCCCTTATGTGTTGTATGTGGGTGCTGAAGTTTGCTGAAGTCTCGAACCCATTTATGATGTGACGACTTAGAGTGAATTTTGTGGCTAGCTCCTCAAGATTGTAACTTGCTTAGATAAATAAATTGTGTGTTCAGTCCCTGAACCCATTATGTGATAAATTAACTAAACTAAAAACTATAGTCTGGCGACGAAACCTGAACTGCATAATGTAAATAGGGATAAACCAGAAAAAGATATAGGTGAAGAATAACACCAGGTAACTGTAAAGCTGCCGCCCAGTTGGGTGGGTGTAGAGCACATGACTGTAAAGCTGCCGCCCAGTTGGGTGGGTGTGGAGCACATGACTGTAAAGCTGCCGCCCAGTTGGGTGGGTGTGGAGCACATGACTGTAAAGCTGCCGCCCAGTTGGGTGGGTGTGGAGCAAGACTAGTAACTGTGCGACTCTTCATAGATGTAAAGTGCCTTGTATAGTGACTGTTGTGAGCCTCTTGTTGAATCACTTGTGATACAAAAGATTACTGATGTGTGTATTTGTGTGGGTGATTAAATATGCATGTGTATGTATATATGTATATGTACATGTATGCATAAGTATGTGTACATTAATAATTTTGTAACTAGCGTCAAAAGATTGTTATTTGCTTCGCTGAACGAACTAGAGGGTTCAGTTCCTGAACCGATTATGTGCCTCTGTAAACCTTTACACCACCGCCCACGGGATGGGTATTATGGGGTGCATAATAAAGAAAGAAAATGAATGGACCGAACCCCACAATTCATTTAGCTAAGCAAGTTACAATCTTGATGAGCTAGTTACAAAATTCACTCTAAGTCGTCACATCATAAATGGGTTCGAGATCGACCACAAGTAGTGCATTACATAATTTATCAGTATTGTGCAGCCTGTGATCCCCGCCTGGCTGGATACTGATACCTAGGTAGTTTTCATGTGTCCGAACACAGGCGATAAGGTGGTATTATTTATTTAACTTAAGAGATATATATTTTTAAATGTTGTCACATTAACGGCTACATCTTCCTTTCTTCTGACATATAGATTTTTAAGATTAATTAAAATATATGGAAACTAATTATACAATTTATTGGCTGGTGTGCAGGGCTTCACACTCTCAGAGCTAGCCATCAAGTAACTATCAAAACGCATATATCTTCGTTTTCACTTCAGTTATATTTATGACAAAGGATTTTAAATGTAGCCTATATGTCTACCTTTCTGATGACAAATACTTTCGTTAATTACAATATCTAGATCAAACTAACATTGATTTTCAAAAGGTTGTATATTTTCCATCAATGGAGAGCATCAGCCAAGAAGCCTTCTTTAAAATATGAATATCTTTCCTCACCCAATAAGATCTAATCTCTGAATAAAACGCAAAAAACGACTTGATTGTAACCTATCCACCGCTGCCCATTTGATGGGGGAGAGGGGGTTATGTGTAGGATAAACATATCAATTGTGACACTAGCCCTCCATATATGTCAGTTGCTTAAATTATAAACTGTACTTGTGGTCGGTCTCGAGCCCATTGTTGATGTGACAATGTGCATTGACTTTTGTAACTAGCTTATCAAGATTATAACTTGCTTGGCTATATGAATTGTGGGGCTCAGTCCCTGAGCCCATTATGTGCCTCTGTAACACTCCACTATCGCCCATAGGATGGGTATGGGGTGCATAATAAATGAACTAAACTAAGCTCTGCCTTTTTGATAACATATACAATAATAAGCTTTATTTGTGAATCTCAATTAATTAAACAAGGCAATGAGTCACAATAACGTGGCTGAAGTATGTTGACCAGACCACACACTAGAAGTTGAAGGGACGACGACGTTTCGGTCCGTCCTGGACCATTCACAATCGACTTGAGAATGGTCCAGGACGGACCGAAACGTCGTCGTCCCTTCAACTTCTAGTGTGTGGTCTGGTCAACTTAATTAAACAATATATCACAGAGCCTGTAGGGTTCGGTGAGATGAGCGAAGAGACATGGGAGATTTTACATAAGTACAGTACATGGTAGTTTAAGTAGCGAACGCATGTCAACGAATAGCGAGTATATATAACAAAACTATTGTCCTATGAAGTCGATTTGAAGTTAGTGATAGACACCAATGTGTAGCCATCAATAATATAACCTCTCCCATTCTACCAATAACCGTTGGAGTGCCACAGGGCAGCATCTTGGGGCCTCTTCTATTTCTTATATACATCAATGGTCTGCCTAATGTGTCTAACATTCTGAAACTTATTTTGTTTGCTGATGATGCTACCCTCATCTACTCCAACCCCAACCCACATACACTAAATGATGTTGTTAATAATGAACTAAAAAAAGTCCACTTATGGATGTCAACCAACAAACTAACACTTAACATAGAAAAGACCTACTACATCCTATTTGGAAGCAAATCTACAAATGCAATTCAGCTTCAGATAGACAATGTAAACATTAGCAATAAAAATGATGGAAAGTTTCTTGGCCTATTCCTAGACAAGAGACTCAATTTCAGTGCCCACATACAACACATAACTAAGAAAGTCTCTAAAACAGTTGGTATACTCTCCAAAATCAGATATTATGTACCTAACTCTGCTCTCATTTCTCTATATTATGCACTAATCTATCCCTATCTCAACTATGGTATCTGTGCATGGGGTTCAACCGCTGCAAACCACCTCAAGTCCATCATCACCCAGCAAAAATCTGCTATCAGAATAATATCAAATTCTGCTTTCAGACAACACACAGCCCCCTTGTTTAACTCCCTAAACATGCTAAACATAATCTCACTCCATAAATTCTCTTGTGTCAACTACATTTACAAAACCCTGTTCTTAAATGCAAATCCTGCTCTGAAACTCTTCCTGGACAGATGTAATAGGACCCATTATCACCACACAAGAAATAAATATCTCTTTGATATCCCCAGAGTTAAACTTAATCTGTGTAAACACTCTATGCAAATAAAGGTACCCAGTTTATGGAACTCACTCCCTACTGAATTGAAAAGCTGTCCAACTTTTACATCATTCAAAATCAATACTAAAAGGTATCTAATTTCATCTTCATAGTTTTTCACTTTTTGCCTTAAAATTGCACTGTATCTATTGCTACCCAATCTCCCAACCTTTATGTTCCCAATTTGAACATCTTTACCATTGTGATCATTGCTGTCTTCTTATATGTGCTGCCAATCTGCTGTATGGTGTTTATAAATCTTGTTTATCTGTATCTTTTGCTACCCAGTCTCCCAATCTTTATGTACCCAATCTGAACATCTTTACCATTGTGATCATTGCTGTCTTATATGTGCTGTCAATCTGCTGTATGGTGTCTATTAATCTTGTTTAAATTACTAATCAAGCTGTCAATGTAATCAATCAGAGCTTTAATATAACAATGTGCTTTAATATACTTACTAAGCTCTCTCATCTCATTTTTCTCTTGCAATGTATCTTTGTCATTTATCAATTCTGATAGAAATTACCTACTTAAAATTATCTGTTAGATTAAGGACCTGCCCGAAACGCTGCGCGTACTAGTGGCTTTACAAGAGTGTAAATACTGTACTCTCCAATGTATTCTGACAAACCCAATGTACCTTCTTGTATATATATAAATAAATAAATAAAATAAATAAATTTAACTTCCAAACATATTTTTTAATAAATGTTAAATGTTTTCTGACTAGTTATGTTAGATTTTATTAAAAATATGTATTCTACTTGTTAACATTATAATTTAAATTTGTGATAATTTGTGCAGAGAAGTGCGACAACTGGATATGCCAACAAACACTTTCCAAACAACGATATATCTTGGATAAGTCGCTCCACAACATTGACGCTTGGACCGTCGACTTCCGTTGATGCTACTTATTTCATAATGAAATTACATTAGTTTGGAGTAAATATATGTTTTCTCATGTTCTGCATTCAGCACCCACATTATAGTGAGTATATATACCATATTACTTCATTACCTAAATAATGCTAGGAGGGTTTGAGTAGCTTTGGGTCTTTAGTGGACAGAATCCCCAATAGATGGGGCGAGAGTCGCCCCATCTCTCTCTTTTTTTTTTTTTTTTTTTTTTTTTTTAGCAGGGATAATCCTGCGCGGGCCCTAAGCCTCTGGCTGGCCCACTAAGTGATGCTCGTTTCTGGTTTACCTGGGCGGAGGATGAGTATGTATGACCCGTATGGTCGCTTCAGTAAGATTTTGCCATATGTGTTTAACAACTTCCTCTGCTCTGTCGAATCGAAGGTGAAATCTTAACGGGTTTGTAACTGTGCACTGTGTTAGATAATGTTCCAGTGGTCTGTCGGGCATTTCTCCACAGTGTTGACATTTCCTCTCACCTTCCGGAACCCGTAAGCCTATTTCCCATGCACATGGGTATCCAAGCCTGATGCGATGTAAGTGCACCTCTGTTGTTTTACTGCCCCCTTTCATCAAACTAAGTGGTTCGTAGTTGGTGGAATTCTTGTACCAACCCGCAGATCCTGATGTTGCAACTGCTGCGTCGTGGTCACTGTACAGCCTTCGCATTGCTCTGTTTCGAATCACTTTCTTCATCTGGGAGAGACTCGGTGGTATGGAAATGTCTACATTCCTCCTCTTAGTAGCAAGTTTTGCAGCTTCGTCTGCAATGTCATTACCTAATAGTCCCACATGACTTGGCACCCAGTTGATAAGCACCCGTCGGCCTTGTCGGTGGAGTGTGTGCATGAACGATAAGACATTGGTGATCAGACCATCTCTCTCGCCCGAGCAAGAGTCGAAACTTAATTTAAAATTTATATATCTTTGTTCTCGAACATGATATATTTCATTTGGTGCAATCATAATAATGTTCATATCTCGGTCTTTCTGGAGGCATATAAGATTTTAGGCTTTATTAGCGTATATTTGTTAATTATACAATATATCGGCAAGTGCGTAGGCGTCTGCACTCCATGCCCGACAAGCTACTGAGCGCTACTATAAAAACATATGTATCTTCACTTGAGCTATAAATGTCTATTGTAATGTATTGAAAATGAAGCTCTTATTTCTAACTTGCTTAAGACATATAAAACATTTGTGTTTATTAATGAATTTACGTGAAATAAACATTGATATGAGAGAGAGTTGCTCTGTCGTTCAGTCTGTACGGGGTGGGAGCTCCGTAATTTTTAAAATACATGTATCTTCATTAGAACTTTAAATATGTCTATGGTAAAGTGTTTAATGTGAAGCTTATATGTCTGCCTTTCTTGAGACATATAAAACACATATGTTTATTAACGAATTCACGTAAAATAAACATTGTTCTGCGAGAGAGTTGCTCGGTCGATCGATCTGTCTGGGGTCGGAGCTCGGCTATTATAAAAGTACACGTATCTTCGCTTTAAATTTAAATGTGCCCATGGTAAGGTATTTAGAATGAAGCTTATATTTCTATCTTTCTTGTGACATATAAAATTCTTACGTTTATTAAGGAATCTGCGTGAAATAGGCATGGTTCTGAGATGAATGCTGCGGTTTTCGAGCTCGACGCGCGACAATGGACGCCAAACACATCCAGTGGGTGTTATTGGACCCCATACCCATTCTATGGATGGTTGGAGCCCCATACTCATTCTATGGGTGGTTGGAGCCCCATACCCATCCTGTGGGTTGTAGTGGACGCCATACTCATCCTGTGGGTGGTATTGGACCCCATACCCTTCCTGTGGGTGGATGTGGTCCCCATACTCATCCTGTGGGTGGATGTGACCCTCATACCCATCCTGTGGGTGGTATTGGACCCCTTACCCACCTAACAGGTGGTAGTGGACAATATACCCATCCTAGCTATAGTTGGTATAGTAGACACAATAATATCCTGTTTGCAGTAGTTTACCCCATAGACATTCCAACGTAACATCGTTTTCTGTTAGCGTTCCTACAAAACATCCTTTAAAGATTTGTAAAGCACAAACTATGGTATATAATATTGATTGACGAAGGACTGTTATTCTATGTAATAATTTTTAGTGCTTATTATAATTTACTAAGAACAACTAATATTTCTCAAAACAAAACTACGAGCCTTCAATAGGAAGTAGCTGATCTGTAATATTCTAAGAGCATGGACAATAGTAGGTAAATTTCACAACCCATGTGGGATCTGAAAACTACAATTTTCCTTATAATTGAACCAATCACGACTATTCTGCTATCTAGGTTGACGGATGGATACTGTGAGACGTAAATTGGTACGTGAGGAAGAGTTTGGGCCTTAGAAAAAAAGTAATTAAGAATATATCACATATTTACTAATTCATATTCAACATATTGACTTTAAGCATTAAGTCATATATGTGCTGTCTTGTGTGAGAACGGGTTGGAGAGAGACATTGTGTCACCACGTGATCACAGCAAGAAGCAGCGAGACTTGCCAACGTTATATCAGTGATCATCATGAACATCTTCATATTGAGATTAATGAGACCGGGTTATCAGTGAAGTACTGTACATTGATTCCCCACTGCTACCATTAATTTCTCAGAGTGAGATAACTTTATTTTCGGAGCGATTTGTGGCCTTGGTGAATTTCTCGCCAAGCCACGCCACCGTATCACGTGAACCCACCCTGTGTGTGTGAGCTAACCCTACCACCCTGTGTGTAGCTGCCGTCACCGCTACCCCAGCTTGCTCGTCGCGCCACGCTCGGCCACGGAACACCTGTTGATCCAGTTGTACCTGCCACCCTGTGTCGACTGTGTTACTCGCATGTCATCACGTGCAGTAATTGCTGGAGTATTATATCTGAGCATCTACAGTCCAACATTGTGTGTATGCAAGGTGTGAGTGACAGGCTGGCCCTAAAGTGAGCACAAACATTTTTCTTGTTCCTAAAGTGTTTTCTCTTGTGTTGATCTTGGATCAGCCATCCGAGCCGCATTGTTATCACCCGGTACAGGTGAGAGGTAGATTGGTCGAAGAAGCAACGGGATAAGTGTCAGTACAGCAGTCTGCGTGATACTGTATCCGTTCACTGTCATTGGTGTAAGTGTTACACACACTCCACACATTTAATATATCTTATATTTTTGTGCATTTGAGTTGTACGGTGTTGGTATTGATATTATATTATTACAGTATATCATTATTTCATTATTGAGTATTTCAGTATCTGTGTATGACTTGGCACCCAGTTGATAAGCACCCGTCGGCCTTGTCGGTGGAGTGTGTGCATGAACGATAAGACATTGGTGATCAGACCATCTCTCTCGCCCGAGCAAGAGTCGAAACTTAATTTAAAATTTATATATCTTTGTTCTCGAACATGATATATTTCATTTGGTGCAATCATAATAATGTTCATATCTCGGTCTTTCTGGAGGCATATAAGATTTTAGGCTTTATTAGCGTATATTTGTTAATTATACAATATATCGGCAAGTGCGTAGGCGTCTGCACTCCATGCCCGACAAGCTACTGAGCGCTACTATAAAAACATATGTATCTTCACTTGAGCTATAAATGTCTATTGTAATGTATTGAAAATGAAGCTCTTATTTCTAACTTGCTTAAGACATATAAAACATTTGTGTTTATTAATGAATTTACGTGAAATAAACATTGATATGAGAGAGAGTTGCTCTGTCGTTCAGTCTGTACGGGGTGGGAGCTCCGTAATTTTTAAAATACATGTATCTTCATTAGAACTTTAAATATGTCTATGGTAAAGTGTTTAATGTGAAGCTTATATGTCTGCCTTTCTTGAGACATATAAAACACATATGTTTATTAACGAATTCACGTAAAATAAACATTGTTCTGCGAGAGAGTTGCTCGGTCGATCGATCTGTCTGGGGTCGGAGCTCGGCTATTATAAAAGTACACGTATCTTCGCTTGAAATTTAAATATACCATGGTAGGTATTTAGAATGAAAGCTTATATTTCTATCTTTCTTGTGACATAAAAAATTCTTACGTTTATTAAGGAATCTGCGTGAAATAGGCAAGGTTCTGAGATGAATGCTGCGGTTTTCGAGCTCGACGCGCGACAATGGACGCCAAACACATCCAGTGGGTGTTATTGGACCCCATACCCATTCTATGGAAGGGTGGAGCCCCATACTCATTCTATGGGTGGTTGGAGCCCATACCCATCCTGTGGGTTGTAGTGGACGCCATACTCATCCTGTGGGTGGTATTGGACCCCATACCCTTCCTGTGGGTGGATGTGGTCCCCATACTCATCCTGTGGGTGGATGTGACCCTCATAACCATCCTGTGGGTGGTATTGGACCCCTTACCCACCTAACAGGTGGTAGTGGACAATATACCCATCCTAGCTATAGTTGGTATAGTAGACACAATAATATCCTGTTTGCAGTAGTTTACCCCATAGACATTCCAACGTAACATCGTTTTCTGTTAGCGTTCCTACAAAACATCCTTTAAAGATTTGTTAAAGCACAAACTATGGTATATAATATTGATTGACGAAGGACTGTTATTCTATGTAATAATTTTTAGTGCTTATTATAATTTACTAAGAACAACTAATATTTCTCAAAACAAAACTACGAGCCTTCAATAGGAAGTAGCTGATCTGTAATATTCTAAGAGCATGGACAATAGTAGGTAAATTTCACAACCCATGTGGGATCTGAAAACTACAATTTTCCTTATAATTGAACCAATCACGACTATTCTGCTATCTAGGTTGACGGATGGATACTGTGAGACGTAAATTGGTACCTGAGGAAGAGTTTGGGCCTTAGAAAAAAAGTAACTGGGAATATATCACATATTTACTAATTCATATTCAACATATTGACTTTAAGCATTAAGTCATATATGTGCTGTCTTGTGTGAGAACGGGTTGGAGAGAGACATTGTGTCACCACGTGATCACAGCAAGAAGCAGCGAGACTTGCCAACGTTATATCAGTGATCATCATGAACATCTTCATATTGAGATTAATGAGACCGGGTTATCAGTGAAGTACTGTACATTGATTCCCCACTGCTACCATTAATTTCTCAGAGTGAGATAACTTTATTTTCGGAGCGATTTGTGGCCTTGGTGAATTTCTCGCCAAGCCACGCCACCGTATCACGTGAACCCACCCTGTGTGTGTGAGCTAACCCTACCACCCTGTGTGTAGCTGCCGCCACCGCTACCCCAGCTTGCTCGTCGCGCCACGCTCGGCCACGGAACACCTGTTGATCCAGTTGTACCTGCCACCCTGTGTCGACTGTGTTACTCGCATGTCATCACGTGCAGTAATTGCTGGAGTATTATATCTGAGCATCTACAGTCCAACATTGTGTGTATGCAAGGTGTGAGTGACAGGTTGGCCCTAAAGTGAGCACAAACATTTTTTTTGTTCTTAAAGTGTTTTCTCTTGTGTTGATCTTGGATCAGCCATCCGAGCCGCATTTATATTGTTATCACCCGGTACAGGTGAGAGGTAGATTAGTCGAAGAAGCAACGGGACAAGTGTCGGTACAGCAGTCTGCGTGATACTGTATCCGTTCACTGTCATCGGTGTAAGTGTTATACACACTCCACACATTTAATATATCTTATATTTTTGTGCATTTGAGTTGTACGGTGTTGGTATTGATATTATATTATTACAGTATATCATTATTTCATTATTGAGTATTTCAGTATCTGTGTGATACA